>VMDO01014483.1:0-11594 GCA_007922755.1 Pedetes capensis | reverse complement strand
ATATGACATTCCTTCTCCATCCCAACGCTCACACTCATGGTCTCATCAGTAAAGCTGGCATAGCTAAGAAATTCCTCAAAGATTTGATATAAGGAAGGTTGCTAATGCAGTTTGAAAGACCTGGTTTCCCAGGCTGTCACTAGTCATAAACACCTTCATGACTTTCAGCAACTCATGCACAATATTTAGCCTCCAGTTCTTTGAGAACAACATGAAGGCCTTAGATTAAATAGTTCCTTTGATTCTCTCATGACAGGGAGACATGTTATTTTTTAGAGAGCTCAATTCACCTGCATTTCAGCAGTCCTTAAATATCAGAGTAATATTAGCTAGGAAAACCCATATGTTCCTGTCAGTTTTTCTGACCATTACAGGCTGCACTTTATTTCATGTCACAAGTATATTATTGTATCCTTTGGTCTTTGTGAAATGCAATAAGTCACATGTAATTCATTTGCCATAATCAACCTACCTTGGCAGGTATCATCTCTGTGTCAGAGCTCTTCCACAATAACTGTACCTCTTTCTAGAATGAGACTAAAAAATGATATTTCAATTTTTCAAAAGCAAATGTTCTTAACATGAGCCTGATGTCCCTCCTGCTGTTATACAATAGGATCCTCTGCCTCCTTCTCTGAACCTCTCTTCTAAATCCCTGAAAATTCATTCTCTGAGAAACATGTGTTTCCCTAACTATAGGAGAGCAGATCATTTTATCCTCCTGCCTGGAAACCCTACTGAGCATTGGCATGACTTCCAAAAATTTGATTAGTTCTTCAAAATAAAAGTCTTATCATCCTAATCCCTAATCCTATCCACCTCCTGAACAATTTTCAACACTAGTAATATGAATAATAAAACACAATATTAAAATTGGGTAAACTGGTCAAAGGAGATGAAAAGCAAAGAGGCAAGGAAAAGGCTCTTGCCTCTTACTGGGAAACTAAACTGGCTTTTCAGTTTGGGTTATAAAGGGAAGGAAAAAAATTCGCTCAACTGTGAGAGCAAAAGATTTAACAGATAGCACTATTATCTTTGGTTAGCTTTATAGTGACTTCATTTGGGTGAATTGATTTTAAGAAAAATTGATTATAGTAAAATCTGCCTCTGTGACTATGTCCTCCTCCCCCACCTTCACAGCACTTTCCCATAGCACTTTCAACATTATTGACTACTGTTAGGGCTCTGGATGATTTTAGGCCTCCATCTGCAGATGCATTCGCAGATCCTGGTTGTGTTAAGCTTTAAAATGTTCTTACCAGAGTTTTCAACGAGACACATGTTCCTGCCACTTACTCTAACTCCAGTAGCTCATAGGGTCTGCTGCATTGAAACTGCTCAGGAATTCTGTGCAGACCAAATGACTCCAGCTCAAAGGACCCAGTTGGGTACTGCTTGAACTTGGGACTAGAAGGCAGAGGGATACTATGGACTAAAAGAAAGGACAGAAAGGACCATCATATGGACACTACCCCTCAGAAAGTGCTTCTAGAAAACAACCCCAAAACAGAAAGCGGAGTGCTTGAGTTTCAGAATCAAGTGCTGACTATGACCCAACCTAGGAGCCATTTGTAAACTAGAGCCATTTCATAGTCTTTCTACATCAAGTGTATATGTTAAATCATTCATTGTTAACTCATTTTATAAAAAGAGGACTGAAGCTCAGACAGGTTACATGACTTTTTAAGGTGAAAAGATGGTTTCAGAGTTGAAATTTGAATTCATATCTCCTGACTAGGTTTCTGTCCTTTGCATTGCATGATAGTGTTTTTCAAATGAGATCAGAATGTTGGATCTGCTAGTTAGTAACTGTCTGTCTTTGGTCAAGTCATTTACTCTTTCTGAGACTTTTCTTTTCTCCAAAAGGATGAGGATGGGCCTGAAGACTGCCTTAGTTGGTGATGCACCAAAGAAGGAGAATTCCTTGCTCACCCAGCATGAGAAGAATTATCAACAATAACCTGTCCTAATGAAAGAAACAGCATTAAAGATGTTTTCAAATAAAATTAAAACCACTAGTCATTAGATGAAGAGTTCCTTACAGTGACTGTTATTCCATTTTATCAGTGGTCCTGGCTGCTCACAGCCTTCAAAATGAAGTTCGAACTTCTTACCTTAGCCCACTGGACCCTCCTCACCTACTTTCTTGCTACTTTTCTGCTTTCTTCTCTCCCCCCAGGCATATAGCATACCTTCAGCACACCATCCACCCAACCAGTAATTGCAATGTCCAACTGTGTGTGCTGCTCCTCAGCTGTAAGTGCCTCATCTCCATTGGCTCTTTAGTTAAAAGTACTTTTAAAAGACAAATCCATGATATCCTCCTCTGGGAAGCCCACCTTTCCCCAGGCTTACTTTAGATGTCTCTTCTCTATGCTTCTGATACTGCCATCAGGACCTTGTCACACCAATGCTTCACAATGGCTGAGTGACCTGTTTTCCTTCACTAGGTTTACTTTTCCCTAAGGAAAAGGCTATGATGGATTTATTTGTACTCTCAGACTCTATCATAGTAACCAAAGTAGAAAGTGACTAATGAAAAATTCTGAATGAGTAAATGATTAAGATGATGACTAAAAACATGAATGGGAAATAATTTGGATTTTGAGAAGCTAATTTTTTCAGACACAGTAGGATTTGCCTACCTCTACAGTTTGACGGTACCTAACAATAACAACAATAACAATAGTTTGCCATGCTGTGGGGCTCGTGTGTTCCTATGACTCTAAAAGCTATGCCACTAGTAATACAGATACCAGCAGGGTGCCCCTGCTGGACAGGTTTCAGCTGAGCTTCCAGATTAAGACAGACTAGGGAGAAGGACATGGCTAACCTATTCCTGACACAATTAGCCATTGAAAACCCTATGAATAGCAGAGAATCACTGTCAGATTTTTTGCCAGAAAATGAGCCTTCCAGGTTGGAAGGCACTCAGAAGATGACTGAGAAAGAGTTGCCTCCTCAAAGTAGAGTTGACCGTAATAATGGGAATGGAGTGAAGGTTCAGGGACCTCCATTTGTTGATGTGTCACAACCCAAAATGAGAGGAAACATCTGAAAGATCCATTAATAATTGGAATGTGGAATGTACACAGTATGAATCTATAAAAATTAGAAATCTTCAAAAGGGAAATAGAGTGCATAAACATCAACATTCTAGCTGTCAATGAGCTAAAATGGATGGGCATGGGCCGTTTTGAATCAGATAATCATATGGTCTACTATGCCAGGAATGACAAATTAAGGAGAAATGGGGTTGCATTTATCATCAAAATACATCTCAAGATCTGTCCAGAAGGACAACACTGTCAGTGAGGGAATGATATCTGTATGCCTACAAGGGAGGCCAGTTAATATGATTGTTGTTCAAGTTTATCCACCCATAACTAAGGCTACAAATGAAGATAAAGATGATTTTTACCAGCATCTGCAATCTGAAATAGATCAAACATGCAATCAAAATGTACTGATAATTACTGGTGACAGGAATTCAAAACTTGGAAATAAAGAAGGCTCAGTAGTCAGAAAATATGGTCTTGGTGACAGAAATAATGCTGGAAAATGCATAGTAGAATTTTGCCAGACAAATGACCTTTTCATTGCAAATACATTTTTTTCATCAACATAAGCAATGATTGTACACATGGAAGTCACCAGATGGAACATACAAGAACCAACATGACTATTTTATTAAAAAGATAATGGGAAAGCTCAATATCAAAAGTGAGAACAAGTCAGGTGCTAATTTTGGATCAGACCATCAACTATTCATATGCAGGTTCAAACTCAAACTAAAGAAAATTGAAATAAGTGTATCAGCCCCAAGTGTATCATGACCTGAACAAGTTTGATGTGTTAAGCACTAATGATCAAAGACCAGATGAGTTGTGGCATAACATCAAAGACATCATTCATGAAGAAAGCAAAGGTTATTAAGAAGACAGGAAAAAAAGAAAAGACTAAATTACATGTCAAGAGACTCTGAAACTTGCCCTTGAACACTGAACAGCTAAAGTAAAAGACATGATTAAAGAATTAAACAGAAGATTTCAAAAGGCAACTTGAGAAGACAAAATCAAATATTATAATGACATATGCAAAGAGCTAGAGATAGAAAACCAAAAGGGGAGAACATGCTCTATTTTTCTCAATCTTAAGAAATTGAGGAAAAAATTCAGTTGAGGAAAATATTGAAATTGAGGGAAATATTAAACAATGCAGGAAACATCAAAAGAAGATGGAAGGAAAACACAGGGTCATTGTACCAAAAAGAATTGGTAGATGACCAACCATTTCAAGAGGCTGCATATGATCAGGAACCAATGGTACTGAAGGATGAAGTGGAAGCTGTCTTGAAGGAATTGGTGAAACACAAGACTCCAGGAATTGATGGAACATAATAGAGATGTTTCAACAGAGGCAGGACAAGAGGTGCTCATTTGTCTATGCCAAGGTATTTGGAAAACAGCTACCTGGCCAACTGCCTGGAAGAGATCCATATTTGTGCCTATTCCCAAGAAAGGGAATCCAATTGAATGAGGAAAATATCAAATGATGTCATTAATTTCACCCACAAGTAAAATTTTGCTAAAGATCATTCAAAAGTAACTGCATTGTGGATCAGTAACTAATTGTAGATCAGACATGGAAGTGCTGGAAAATCAAGCTGGATTCAGAAGAAGGTGTGGAACCAGGGACATTACTGACATCAGATGGATAATAGCTGAAAGCAAAGAATACCGAAAGATGTCTATGTTTTATTGACTATGCAAAGGCATTTGACTGTGTGGATCACAATAAATTATGGATAACATTGCAAAGAATGGGAATATCAGAGCATTTAATTGTACACGTGAGGAATCTGTGCATCAATCAGGAGGCAGTCATTCAAACAGAACAAGGAAACACTGCTTGGTTTAAGGTCAAGAAAGGTGTGTGTCAAGGCTGTATCTCTGCACCATACTTCTTCAATATCTATGGTGGGCCAATAATCAGACAAGCTGGACTTTATGAAGAAGAACACAGTATATTGAATGAAGGAAGACTCAAAAACAACCTGTGTTATACAAATGACACAACTCTGCCTACTGAAAGTGAAGAGAATTTGAAACATTTACTGATGAAAACCAAAGAATACAGCCTCCAGTATGGATTGCGCCTCAATATCAACAAAACAAAAATCTTTACAACTAGTTCAACATGAAGTTTTAGGAAAAACAAAGATTGAGGTTGTCCAAAAGTTTGCTTTACTTGGTTTTACAATCAGCATCTGCGGAAAAAAAATCAAAAGATGCATTCCACTGGGAAAAGGTGTTGCAAAAGACCTCTTTAAAGTGCTGAAAAATAAAGATATCACATTGAAGATGAAATTGTGCCGGACTAATGCCATAACATTTTCAGATGCATCATATGGTTTTGAAAGGTGGATGTTGAATAAGGAAGAAGGAGCAGAATTGATGCTTTTGAATTATGGTGCTGTAGATGAATATTGAATATACCATGGACTGCAAAAAGAACCTACAGATGTGTCCTAGAAGAAGTGAAAACAGAGTGTTCCTTGGAAGCAAGGATGGCTAGACTGTGTCTTATGTACTTTGGACATGTAGTCAGGAGGGACCAATCCCTGGAAAAGTACATCATGTTTGGCAGAGTGGCTGGTCAATGAAAAAAAAAAAAAAAGACCTTCAATTTGATGGATTGACACAGTGGCTGCAAGAATGAGCTTAAACATAAAAAAGATCATGTGTTTGGTACAGAATTGGAGAGTATTTCTTTATGTTGTATATGGGGTCACTATGAGTTAGACCTGACTCAACAGCACCTAATAACAACAACAATTATACACATCACTTCCTCCTGTCATCTCCTCATTCTTCCCATCTTAAACTAGAAGGAATATTATTTTAATGCATTCCCTCTAGATGTGATCAAATAATGTGGGGAATGTTCACATTTAAAAAGGTTATTGCAGTACTAGACACATTTCCATTAATCACCCCACAAAATACTCCTTTTGGCTGTGAATATACTTTCTGACACAGTTCTGGAAGTCATCTTTCATGAGTGTCTTTAGTTGCACTGTCATTGCTGCCTTGTCTTGACTTGATTCAAAACATTTACCTTCCATGGTCTTTTGACTTTGAGGAAGCCAGCAGTCTCATTGCACTAGATCCAGTGAATAAGGTGGGTGAGGACACACTGTAATGTTTCTAGTTGACCAAAATTGCCATACCAAAAGCAATGTGTGTCACGGAGAGTTGCTAAAAACATTCATGAAAGAGGACCTCAGGAACTGCTTCAGAAAGTGGCAAGAATGACAGGACAAATGTGTTCACAGCCAGGGCGAGTATTTTGAATGGAATTAATGGCAATGTCTTCTACTGTAATACTTTTTTATGTAAACATGCACCTTTTTTATCACTTTGCCTGACCATCTTTGCTATGTTAAAATTTAGCATTATGCTCTTAACTGTCACTGACAAATGTTATGACAAATAACTCTACAAAATTACTACTCTACTGTTTCTTACAAATTTGCACTCTAGGGATTTCTGAGAGAGTGTAGCCCTAAGAAAATTTAATTTCCTCTAATTAAGTGGTATCTTTTCTCATTGACAATATGAACTATTTATCCAAGTACAATTTTGTTCTCAATTTAGCTTCTACGAACATCAGAGCCAAGTTTCTTGCCCAAACATAACAATTATATAAACACTTTTGTTTATATATCTGTATTCTTATTTTGTTTCCTGGCATATGTCCAGTCAACAAATATTTATTGTGACTTTATTTTCTACACCAAAATGGTCCAGAGGCTTGTTACATATCAATTAATGAAACATAAATAAAATCTTACCCCTATGGAAGTTACACAGTTTGGAGATTTAACTTTTATGTACATCAACTTCAAAATAATGCAGGACATAGTATCTAAAGTTGATGCTTACATTCATTAAATACTTATATTCATTAAATACTTCTTTTATAATCCATGTATTCATTATAAATATCTCTCATCTAAATTTGTAAATGCTGACTTTCATGACTAGAAACGTGTAAGTGAAACATAAAATGCTGGTGGAATTACAATGAACTCACTTCTGACTTTCTTAAACAATAATAATATAAAGTTTATAGGCAGCTTCCGTAATCCCTAATCAGCGTTTTCTAACACATTACCTGTTGATGTCTGGAGTCTGACATTTCCTGTGAATAATTACCTGACAGCTTTTATTGTAAGTCTGGGCTGCTTTTGCCCAGCAATTTGCTCCCTGCTGTCTGAGGGAGGGAACTTTATTTTCCAAGATGATCTTCACAGTGCCAATATCAATCTCCCAACCCACTCCATGGCCCCCTACCCCCCAACTCTGATTACCCTAACAGCTTCCTAACTGTGGGTCAGGCATGACTTGTTCTGTGATTGTAGAGGGCCTTTTCTGAGATGGACCTATTAGTCTTCAAAAACACTTATGGGCTGGGTGCTGTGACACATGCCTGTAATCCCAGGCTGAGGTCAAGGCAGGAGGATCACAAGTTCAGGGCTAGAGACAGCCTGCACAACTGACTGAGACTGTATCTCATAATAAAAATTTAAAAAGGGATAGAGTACAGGTAAGTGTTAGGGCATTATACTTGCATGTGGTAGGCCCTAGGGAACTTTTTTGTTTACTTGGGACCTTATCAAAACAGCCAGAGCATAAACTAAGAACTGAACCTATTTTATGGACTAATATACACTTTGTGACATGTATAACATGTGTGTGTATGTGTGTTATGGTTTGGACCTGATGTTCCCCAAAGGTCATGTGTTTGAATGTTTCATCTCCAGATGGTGTTTGTAAAGGCTATGGAACTTGGGGAAGTGAGATTCTAACTTAACGGAAATGAGTCACTGGGAACAGTCCTTCGGAGGTTTTTACTCAGGCTTTAGGGTCCAGTCACTCTTTCTGCTCTCTATTTCTTATCTTCTATGCTGTGAGGTTACTGCCATGGCCCCACCACTGCCACTTCCATACCTGCCTCACCATCATTATGGACTGTGATCCTCTAACTGTGAGTGCCCAATAAATATTTCCTCCCATAAGTTTGTTTCAGTAGGTTCCTATATATATAGATATATGTATATATAATGTCATATGTATGAGGTACTTAGTAAATATTGGGTAGGTTCTTTAATTTCTCCTAAGTCATCTAAGTCTTCTTTGATTTTATATTTTTTCTTAAAAGCCTTGCAAACAATTATTTATCCAAGTACTCATCAAATGTGTTATCTTTATCAAACCCAGTGCCCTGCAGTGGACATCACAAGAAGAATGAGACATCACCCTTATCTAGAAAGAGCTCATAGTTCAGAAGGGAATAGCAGTAAACAAATGTTACATGACTTCCCACAATCAAAGTCTATGAAGGAAGAACAGAATCATGCAGATAGAGTGACTTGTTTTTTCTTAGATTGCTTAGGTAAGGCTTATCAGAGAAGGACCAAGAAGGTGGTCTTGAAAGATGGATGAGAGTTATGAGGTTTTATGTGGATTTGATTGTGGTGAGTAGCATTCCAAGTGAAATAACAAAAGCTATAATTACGTTCATAGCTGAATTAGTAAGCTTTCCATTGCTACTATGAAATATCAGGAGCAGGTTAACTTCATATAGAAAATAGGTTTATTTAGTTCACAGTGTTGAAGGCTGAAATTTCTAACAGCATGGTGTAGACTGTAAGTGAGGGTCTTGGAGCAGATGGAAGGACACATGGGAGGAAGTAACCACATCTCCTACCAGGAAGAGCAGGCTCAGGCTTTTATAACAATCTTCTCTCAAGAACAAATCAGAGTCCCCTAAGAAATACTTTAATTCCCTTTAAGGGCACACTTTCAATTATCCAAGGTCCTCCCTCTAGGCCCATCTCTTAAAACTTCCACCACCTCCTGATTCTGCCACCCTGAGGACCACATTTCTAATATATGGACCCTTCTGCAACAATTCACCTCCAAACCTTAGCAATAGTTATTACTAACAGATTATTTTTTATAGCTCATACTTTATGATATAATTCTGAATCCCCATATATTTTGGGGCCCAACATGAGACTATTTGCATAGCAATCATCCCAGAAACTCCCTGCCCATTCAAAAAGGCCTGACCATTGTGCATGGCCTTTATAACTCTTGATCTCTCCCAGGCTCTGGGGAAGTACACAGAGCAGGCCTTGACCCTCCATGATCTAATCCTAGAAAAAGGTTGCCCCCTGTGCAGACAAGTTGAATACTGAGTTTATGTTAATGTTACGATGAACATTACTTAAAGGACTCTCCTTTGACTATAGGAATTAGAGATGTTGCAGACCCCTTGGGCATGTCAGATGAGGTATGAATGTTATTCTTTTGCCAAACTATTTTCAGAATAAATGAAACAAATTATCTGCTTCTAGGGAAATTGTTAAATACCTTAGAGAAAGGTACAAAATAAGAAAAAAGTATCGAATAGTGGAAAGTACCAAAGGCATCACAACCAGCAAATCTGGACTCTGATATTTTTGGAATATACATAAGAAGATATATATCAAATAGACCAAGGGAGTGTCCTTCTCTTGAGCTAGATAAGTTAATTTGATTTAGAGCCACAGACAGCAGCCTTCCATTTCCATTGCCATCTCGTGCATCCCCTTTCTTGAAGACTATTGTAACATATTGATGTGGTTTGCTATGCTGCCTGGATGGAGATGCATCCATGAAATCTGCAAGTATCATATTTCTTTATTTTAAGACTTGTGCTCATTCCATTGCAACATATTCCTTCTGAGAGATGAGTATGCCATTCCCCCCATAACTTTTAGCAAGACCCTAAATAGACAGAACCCGGGATTGGTAAATTTGAGTAGGAAAAGAAGAAAGAGCAGAGTATAGGATCATGAGTCTAGGATATGTAATGGTGTAACTTCCTACAAAGAAGAAACTTAATAACTAGAAGGAGCTAGAAAGAAAAAAAGGAACAGCAACTAATTACTCATTTGGCCCTATGCTGATTACTTAGTCAAAGTCAGAGTTAGCTATTAATATTTCCATTATAAAGACAAAGAAACAGTCTTAGGGTAATGAAGTGTCTTAGGGTAGTGACGTGTTTTTACAGGACACAGAGTAGAGATTGGAATTAAAATCAATCTGACGCCAAAGCAAGTGTTGTTAATCACTTTTTTATTCTGAAAAAGAGAAGAAAAAGGAGGAGGAAGAGGAGGAGGAGGAGGAAAATAAGGAGGAAGAGGAGAAGAAACCCAATTTGCTCACGCAGTATACTTCAGAGTATAGTATGTGCACCATATAGAATACACACAACCAAGAATATGCTCCTAGCCAGAGACCATCTTCTCTGCAAAGTCATAAAATCACTCAGACTTGCTCCTCTATTCACCTGGACACCATCCTAAGTGTGGAGTACAGGAAGCATTTGCAGTGACTCGCCATCTAATCTAGTAGTGGCTATGTAATACATACAACTTCACACTGACAGCAACTGATCTGTGATTAGCCAGATTAAAACATAGTTTTCCTGCTAAGCCTACAAGGCAGCCACTTGTTGGAAGGATCAAGTCCATTAGTGAAAATGTGGTAGCTAAATCTTTTATTTCTCAACATCGTATAAAGATATAGATCACTAAATATGAATGCCACTGCACTGGATATAGTGAAGCAAACACACAGGGAACCACACAATCTAAAATTCAACTAATACAAAGGCTAAGGAAAGGTTGAAGGGAGATTTGTGAGCTGAAATCAGAAGGAGGGAGAGAAAAGAAGGGAATAGAATTGGGGGAGAAGACCAGGCAAAATGGCAGCTTAGGCAGCAGCCATCAGAAGTAGGTGTTGTGTAGATGATTCCCCTGGACTGGGCATGGACTGGACCTGACGATTGTTACACTTGTGCAAAATACCTGGCATGTCTCAGATGGGGCCGGACTTGGCTTAAAACCATGGTGACAGAAAATACACATGCTGCTTATCGCTGTAATGTATCAACATTCCCTTGTGAAGGGAGGGGATCCAGGGTCACAAGACTCTCGCCTGAGGGGTATGTATGTATAAGAGGTAAATAGCAGGTGAGAGAGAGAAAAACAGAGCAGAACAGAGTGGAGTAGGGCAGAGAAGAGCAGAGCAGAAGAAAGGAAAATGTCATCAATGGTGCAGCTGCCCATGAGGCTGTCAGGAAGTCACAAGCCCCTCCTGTAAGGAAGGCCACTTGGGAGGGACATAAAGGTGATGCAGCTTTAAGGCATCTCGATGAGGCTTTTCTTGGGAAGTGAATTCCTCCCCTTGGTGTAGCCGTACATAAAGGCCTTCTGCAAGTTACCCCCTGTCCCTGTATAAAACCCCCAGTAAACTTATGGCTCACAACGTTTAATGTGATCTGTCCTTATGTGTTTCCTTTGACTTTCATACAACAGTGTTGTTGTTAGGTGCCATCAAGTTGAGTCCGACTCACAGCGATCCTATGTGCAGCGGATTGAAACACTTGCCAATTCTGTGCCAGGCAAATGATCTTATTTATGTTAAAGCCCATTGTTGCAGACACTGTGTCAATCCATCTGGTGGAGGGTTTTCCTC
>VMDO01014482.1:31351-54531 GCA_007922755.1 Pedetes capensis | reverse complement strand
CTGCCTTGAAAGAACTGGCGAAACACAAGGCTCCAGGAATTGATGGGATACCAATAGAGATGTTTCAACAAACAGATGCAGCACTGGAGGTGTTAACATGTTTATGCCAACAGATTTGGAAAACTGCTACTTGGCCAACTGACTGGAAGAGATCCATATTTGTGCCTATTCCCAAAAAAGGGGATCCAACTGAATGTGCCAACTATTGGACAATATCATTAATATCACACACTAGCAAAATTCTACTAAAGATCATTCAGAAGTGACTGCAGCAGTATATAGACAGGGAATTACTGGAAAATTAAGCGGGATTCAGAAGAGGGCGGGGAACCAGGGACATCATTGCTGATGTCAGGTGGATATTAGCTGAAAGCGGAGAATATCAGAAAGATGTCTATGTTTTATTGACTATGCAAAGGCATTTGATTGTGTGGATCATAATAAATTATGGACAACACTTCGGAAAATGGGAATACCAGAACACCTAATTGTGCTCATGAGAAATCTGTACATGAACCAGGAGGCAGTTGTTCGAATAGAACAAGGAAACACTGAGTGGTTTAAAGTTGAGAAAGGTATGTGCCAGGGCTGTATATTTTCACCCTATCTCTTTAATTTATGTGCTGAGCAAATAACCCGAGAAGCTGGACTTTATGAAGAAGAATGAGGCATCAAAATTGAAGGAAGACTCATTAACAACCTGCGTAATCAGATGACACAACTCTGCTTGCTGAAAGTGAAGAGGATTTAAACCATTTACTGATGAAGATCAAAGATCATAGCCTTCAATATGGGTTATGACTAAACTTCAACAAAACAAAAATCCTTATGACTGGGCAGCACGCAACTTCACAATAAATGGAGAAATGATTGAGGTTGTCCAAGATTTTGCTTTGCTTGGCTCTATAATCAACACCCGTGGAAGCAGCAGTCAAGAAATCAAAAGACGCATTGCTCTAGGAAAAGCTGTGGCAAAAGATCTCTTTAGAGTATTGAAAAGCAAAGATGTCACGTTGAAGACGAAGGTGCCTCTGACTCATGCCATGGTATTTTCAGTGGCATCATATGGTTGTGAAAGCTGGATATTGAACAAGGGAGACAGAAAAAGAATTGATGCTTTTGAATTGTGGTGCTGGAGACGTCTATTGAGTATACCATGGACTGCTAAAAGAACCAACAAATCTGTCCTCACAGAAGTGCTCCTTGGAAGCAAGAATGGCCAGACTGCATCTTACATATTTCAGACATGTAGTCAGGAGAGAACAATTCCTGGAGAAGGACATCATGTTAGGGAGAGTGGCAGGTCAACGCAAAAGAGGAAAACCCTCCACCAGATGGATTGACACAGTGTCTGCAACAATGGGCTTAAACATAAATAAGATCGTTTGCCTGGCACAGAATCAACAAGTGTTTCAATGTGCTGTACCTAGGGTCGCTATGAGTCGGACTCGACTCGAAGGCACCTAACAACAACAACAATTTATTTTTCAAACTGCAAGGAAGTTTTGAGCCCCTGAAAAAGTACACTGACTTCCTCCAACAAAAGGAGGTAACCATCAAGAAGAAAAATTCAAATGAGGAATTCATGACAACATAAATTCAATTCACTTTGAAGAACTGAAAGAGCCATTTCAGGTTTTGACTAAGGCATAGGAATCAATTTTTGAAAGTGCATCGTTCACTTAATATATTCCACTTTAAAAAAATCATTTTTTATTTGGAATTTTTAGTTAGTGTACAGCTTAATGGGTTTCACTATGACATTTCCATAATGCACATCATTGTACATTGCTCATGCTCACCTTCCCCATTACCCTCTTATAAAAAAACACCCCTCTAGCTGATCACGGTCCTCCCCACCAATGGTACCCTTGTGCTTGCATGCCTTGTTTGTATGTGTGTGTGTATATATATGTGTATATGTGTGAAAAAATATATATACATGTTGTTAGGTTCTGTCATGTCAAGTCCTATTCATAGACCCTACCTACAACAGAACAAAACACTCTGCAACACTGTGCCATGCCCAGCACTATGTTAGTGCTTCTCTGCTATTCATAGGGTTTTCCATGGCAGATTGTTTCGGAATTGTTTCGTGAGTGGGCTGCCAGTTCCCTCTCCTGTTTTCACAGTGCAGGGGATAGAACCCAGGGCCTCAGAGAGCACAAAGCAGCATTCTACCAACTGAGTGAAACCCCAGTCGTGTGTTATGTGTGTGTGTGTATCTCCATATTTTGCCTGAGAGCAAAATATCTGATATTTCTCTTTTCCCTTCATTACTCTTTCTCATTGCCCCTCTCCCTCTCTTTAGTACCTTTTCTTCCCCTACACAGTCCCCCTTCTACTTTCCTGACGTATATAATAAAATACTGAAAATATATTGAGAAGTAGCATCCACATATGAGAGAAAATGTGATGTTTGTCTTTCTGGGTCTGGCATATTTTACTTAGAATGGTGATCTCTAGTTCCAACCACTTCCCCCAAATGCCATAACTTAGTCCTTCTTTGTAACTGAATAAAATCCTATAGTGTGTGTGTGTGTGTGTGTGTGTGTGTGTGTGTGTGTGTGTATGTGATATGTATATATATCACATATATATGTATACATGTATATATATGTATATATCACATATATATGTTATATATGCATATATATGTATATATCACACATATCACATATATATGTGTATGTGTGTATGTGTATATACACACATACATACTTACACACACACGTGATACATATATATCACATAATCCTTATCCATTCATCTGTGGATGGATGCCCAGGCATCTCTATGGTATACTGACTTAGATTCCTTTGGATATATACTCAGTAGTAGTATAGCTGGGTGATATGATAGCTCTACTTTTAGCTTTTTGAAAAATCTGCATACTGATTTCCACAGTGGCTGCCCAAATCTACATTCCCACCAGCACTATATAAGAGCTTCTTTCTCTCTGCATCCTTGGCAGTATTTGATGTTTCTTTTGTTAATGCTACCCATTCTGACCAGGGCAAGATGGTATCACAATGTAGTTTTGATGTGCATTTCCCTGATGGCTAAGGACGTTGAAGGTTTTTCCATGTTTATTGGCCATTTGTATTTCTTCTTTTTGAGAAATGACTGCTCAATTCATCTGCCCATTTGTTGATCGAATAATGTTTGGGGTATTTAATTTTTAAGCTCCTTATATATTCGAAAGATTAATGCCCTATGTGATATTTAGCTGGCAAAGATTTTCTCCCATTCTGTAGATTGTCTTTTCATTCTGTTAACTGTCTCCTTTGCTGGGCAAAAGCTTTTTAATTTCATGCAATCCCATTTGTCAATTCTTGCTACTGTTTCCTGTGCTGTTGGGGTCCTGTTTTGAAGGTCCTTGCATATGCCTATTTCTTGAAGTGTTTTCCCTATGTTTTCCTCTAGTGGTTTCAGTATTTCAGGTCTTAAATAAAGTCCATTCACCCATTTTGAACCGAGTTTTGTAAATGGTGAGAGAGAAGGATCTACTTTTGGTGTTCTACATGAGGACATCCAGTTCTCCCCGCACCATTTACTGAAGAGGCTATCTTTTCTCCAACTTATATTTTTGGCACCTTTGTCAAACATCAGGTGGCTGTAGCTGCATAGGTTTATTTCCTCTATGCTATTCCAACTTGTTTACAAGTCTGTTTTTGTGCCAGTACCATGCTGTTTTGTTACTATGGCTCTGCAGTATAATTTGAAAGCAGGTATTGTTATATTCTCCTGAATTGCTCTTTCTGCTCAGGATTGCTTTAATGATTTGAGGTCTTTTGTGCTTCTGTATGAATTTTAAGATTGTTTTTTCTATTTTTGTGATGAATGCCATTGGAAATTTGATGGAGATTGCACTGAGTCTGTAGATTGTTTTCAGTAAATGCAGCCATTTTCACAATATTAATTCTTTTGATCCATGAGCATGAGAGGTCTTTCCATCTTACAGTGTCTTTTTCCTTTCTTCAATGTTTTAAAGTTCTCATTGTAGAGGTCTCTCATTTCTTTGGTTATGTTTATTGCTAGGTATTTTATTCTTTCTCAAGCTATTGTGAATGGGATTTCCAATATTTTGTACAATTTTTAACATATAAAGTATATTTATAATTGAGAATTTGAACATTTAACAAAATATCACAAGAAACTAACACTAGATGAATCTGTAATGAATACATCTGAACCACAACATGAGTTAACACACCTTAAATACATGTAAAAAGAAAGGATGAATTTCATTTTGTAACATTTTCTAGCTGAAGCAAACAAATTCCAATCCAGTATGCCCTTAATATAAAAGGGAGCAACATTTTTTTTCTTTCAATATTAACAAAGACTCATAGTGAGGTATAAAACAGTATAATCAAGTATGTGATTTTACTTTGAAGTCCAACTTGAATACTTAAGTCTGTCAAAAGAGAGGCAAAAAGGCAAATGGAAGGAACTAACTTAAAATGGTAGCATATATTACTAGAATTTAGAGAATTATGAAATTATGACACTTGCAAAGCATAGCCTTAGCCCAAACTTTGTTTTTAGATTTGAATATAACAGGGATGGGTGATTATTAGATTTACTCCTAGACTCAAACAGTCTCATAGAAATTACTTTCTAAAAAGCATTACATGGAAATCAAGTATTTGGTTCCTTACCACAGCTCAAAACAGAGTCAAGGATGGCATTGTCAGCTACTGCTACTAGATCACAGAATAATGACATTTTAAAAATAAGAACAGTTTAAAGAAAATGGAGTCCATTTATTAGTGCATTAGTTTTAATTTTTAAAAGTTATATTTGTTAAAACATTTAATTACTAATATCCTTCATTGATCTATTTAATCTAGTTAACCACCAGGCACTACTTATCATCAATGAATAGAAATCTAGTCTGATGTACAGAAATACCACATACCCATCTAATGAAATGTGATAGCCATCAGCTTAGCAGGAACTATACTAGTATTTGAGAACCAGATCTATGAACACAAAAATTGAGTTTGGTTGATGAGAAGTTAAGAGTACCAATCATTTTCAAACTCTTTTTCTTTATGAATATCTTCAGTCAAGTTTTAATATATAAAACAATTTAAGTTGAGCTTCTCTAGTCCAGAAAACTGCTCACCTTTTCTATCCTCCTCTTTCACAAAAGCAATTCTTCACACTCCTATAACTCTATGAAGAGCTGAGAAAATAACTGATTCAGATCAACTTTCTTGCACTTTTGAGGTTCCAAAATCCAGCCACGAACATATCTGAGTTCCTGACACAAAATCAAGATGTTGTAAATGGCAGAAAGACCATCATGTATTTACTTCTCTCCCTACGTTATCCTTCCTTCATATAGTTAGTCAAGCAATCTGTCACAAGCTCTTGAATAATTTGTGGGAAGATCATGTAGTATTTTTACCACAGTTCTGTATTCCTAGGAGGTATAAAGCCTACTTCAGTTGCGATCTATGGCTTAAGGCTTGAACTTGACTTAAGGCTTCTTTCTACTGTTTAGGTAAATTCAGTGAGAAATCATTCTCTCACTTTGGGGCAAGAAGTCCCCAGGACGTCTGAAGAAGAGGAAAAACAACTCTTCAATTGACTTGTCCTTAAGAAAGCAAGTCTTCTCTAGAGAAGCATTCTCAAAACTTCCATGGTCCCTCAGACCTGGAGATCCCATGAAGGGGATGAGTATGAAGTAGTCTGAGGAAGTCTGAGGACTAATCAAAAGAAGTGAAAAGAAAGACACAAAAGAAAATTTCAGCAAGAGCAACTTATATATTGTTGTTACTGTTAGGTGCCGTTGAGTCAATGTCCTGCTCATAGCGACCCTATGAACAACAGGCAGAACATTATTGTCAGTACTTCTCTGCTATTCATAGGGTTTTCAATGGTGGATTGATTTTGGGGAGTGGGTTGCCGGGTCCTTCTCCCAAGCCTACAGTTCTTACCAAGTACTAACCAGGCTCGACCCTGCTTAGCTTCAGAGATCTGACAGGATCGGATGCCACAGTGCCATAGCTGCAGGCTTACTTATGTATAGCAATAGATTATCTTAGTCATTAAGCCTTCTCTATGATAATTATCTCAGATAGTAATTAATGAAACTAGATGACAGAAATGTCACCTTTGTTCTCTACTGCAGCTCACTGGTAAAACTATATGCTAATAAGTTATAATTTCATCAAAAGGCAAGCTGTAGGAGCATGAAAGGGAAGGAGTGATCCCATTTTGCTTATTAAGCCTGCAAAAACAGACCATTTATCCTCTTACTTTTATCTACTATACCTCATTTTTCATTGACACTCAAAAAGGTAAAGACTGTAGTCACAAATACTAACATTTGCAACATGGCAATATTACTCTAAGATGGGGATCTCTTAAAAATAAAGTGCATATAAAAGTGCAGTCTTCGTCTACTTGAGGGTGCACTACTAATGCACAGCAGGCCATGTACCAACAATACAACAAAAAATTGGACTTAAAAATTCTCTATTCTTAGTAATGAATAAGTAATTAATAAAGCTTAACACTTATTCCTACTTCTACTTCTTTATAAGCTTTGAGGGTCTAGAAAGAAGTAATTTAGCCTAATTTAGCAATGTATCAATAATATTATGTTAATGTGGTTTATCAATCAATGTTATCTAATTTTAGAGATGAACAGAAGTATATTTTTAAGCAGAAATTATGTATATTTGTTTAACTAGATGACAATTTCATTTTCTTTAATTCTCACAACAATCTATTATTTTATAACTGAGGAAACTGATGTTTAAAGAAAATTTTATGGCAAATTGATTTTATGGGAAATATGGGAAATATGAGAAGAAGTATGTTTTGAATTATGTCTAATTTTCACCTGGAAATTTAGCAATTATGTACTAGTATAATCAATTCCTATAGTACAAAAACAACATCCACATATAATTAGGTTCATGTTGCCTCCCTTTTTTCCCCTGCCTCCTTTTACCAATCCATTTAAAAATCACTGTATATATACATCCCACCCCCTTCCTTTGGTTTGCACCATAGAGGAACCTGACTATTCTGTGACAATAGCACTGCCTATTGGCTGGCAAACGGATTGGAAAAATCAAAACCTCAGCATCTACTTTCTTAATCTTCAAAAACATTATTACAATATTTGGGCTCTTTTTTCTTCTGCTTTTTATTACAACTAAATCAAGCCCACCTTGAAAAAATTTCTCATATATACAAAGAGAAAAATATAGTTTTTTCTCCTTTAACAATGTGTAGAGTTCCTGCAACTCTCTTGATTTCATTGCTAATCAATATGTTTTTCTTAATATGCAACAATTCAGAGAAATTATAGATTAAATGGGATTTATGAGTTATTATGGAAACTAAACTATAATTTATAATACAATTTCTGTGGGAAAATGCGTTGAATTTAAATAAGCTGCTTACATGGAACTTTTAGAATTGAACTCACTTGTAAGTTAGGAATTAGTCATATTATTAAAACATACAAGTATTATGTCTTCCAATGTGGTATCCAAGGTAAAAAGGAATAGAATGCTGAGACAGCAATACTGTATATATTTTCCCTTGCTAAAGTGTTGATGCAATTTGCCTTATCCTCTGGAATTTGCATATTGCACTATACACAGTGGAATGCTCAAATATTTGTCTTATAAGGATGGCTTATAAGGATGAGCTCCATTGTTATTTTGCAGCAACTCCTTAAATTTATAATGACACCTCAGAGACCAGTTCACATTATTTAACCTTTATCTCTATGACTGAAAACTACCACAATTACTTCCATAATTCTAACCATTCAATGAGTGCCAATCATGAATTTTTAATGCAATGCTTTACTTAGCTGTCCTTACAGTTCTGTTCAACAGAGTTTAACAGAGACCAGTTCACATTATTTTAAACTTTATCTCTATGATTGAAAACTACAATTACTTCCAAAATTCTAACCATTCAATGAGTGCCAATCATGAATTTTTGTTTAATGCAATGCTTTACTTAGATGTCCTTATAGTTCTGTTAACCAGAGTTCTACATCTTCTTCTAACCTTGCCCTTAGGATCTAGTCTTTGAAGTTATCCTACTTTATGTGTAAGACCTCTAAGTTTCCATCTATGGGAATGTTACTTTGAAGCAAGGGAAAGATGTAAGATATGTCAAGGTGATTGGTCAATATGAAGTCACTTTTGATGCTGGTAACAAGTAAGTGTCAAAGGAATTTTGTTTCTTGACATTTGCTCTACATCTCAGCTTGGGAAACTGTTTCTGAGATGTTGATTTGAGTCCAATTTCTTGTAGGCAGGGCAAGACTGCCATTGCCCCATATATACCATAACTATAAGTGCTCTCACCTGACTGTTCTTGGTGTTGTTAGGTGCCGTCTAGTCCAGTCCAACTCTTAGTGACCCTATGTATAGGTGAACGAAACACTCCCCGATTCTGTGCCAGGCACATGATCTTATTTATGTTTAAGCCCACTGTTGCAGACACTGTGTCAATCTATCTGGTGGAAGGTTTTTCTCTTTTTCATTGACCTGCCACTCCCCCAAACATGGTATCTTTCTCCAGGGATTGGTCCCTCCTGACTACATGTCCAAAATACATAAGACGCAGTCTAGCCATCCTTGGTTTCCAAGGAGCACTCTGGTTGTACTTCTTCTAGGATAGATCTGTTGGTTCTTTTGGCAGTCTGTAGTATGTTTAATAGTCATCTCCAGCACCATAATTCAAAAGCATCAATTCTTCTCCTGTCTCCCTTGTTCAATGTCCAACTTTTACAACCAGATGAAGCAATCAAATGAAAATACCATGACATGAGTCAGGTACACCTTTATCTTCCATGTGACATCTTTACTTTTCAATACTCTAAAGAGATCTTTTGCCATGGCTTTTCCCAAAGCAATGTGTCTTTTGATTTCTTGGCTGCTTCCACGGGTATTGATTCCATTGAGTCATTGGACTCATGGCGACCCTCATAGGTTTTTCAATGGTTGATTGTTTCGGGATTGCCTCAGGAGTGGGTTGCCACATCCTTTTCCCATTTTTGTGGTGCTGGGAATTGAACCCAAGACCTCAGAGACTGCAGAGTGGCGCTCTACCAACTGAGCTAAATCTGAGCCCCCTCACCTGACTAGATAGATCATATTCCTTGAAACTGATTCCACTCTCTACTGAGATTTGTCTGTGGCCTCATGCTGGTGTCAACTACTCAGGTGTAGACACATTCCTCTTGATAAGATATTCCTGCCTGAAAATGATCATCCCAGAACTATGATATGGGCTTCATACGACTAAGAAAACCTATGGTATGGCCTGTAGGATCAGTGGTTACAATGTCCACTCCTCCCAGACCCCAATACTTTTCCTTTCAAAGACTCAGTAGTTGGAAAATATGGCCTTGGTGACAGAAACAATGCTGGAGATTGATCACATGATAGAATTTTGTCAGACCAACGAACTTTTCATTGCAAATACATTTATCATGAATATAAATGGTGAGTATACACATAGAATTCACCACATGGAACATGCAGGAACCAATTCAACTATATCTGTGGAAAGAGATGATGGAAAAGCTCAATATCAAATGTCAGAACAAGACCAGATGTTGACCATCAACTGCTCATATCCAGGTTCAAACTGAAACTGAAGAAAATTAGAACAAGTATATGAGAGCCAAGGTATGACCTTGATCCCACTTGACTTCAGAGGCCATCTCAATTAGATATTTGATGTGTTAGATACTAATGATGAAAGAACAGATGAGTTGTGGCCTAATGCCAAAGACACCATTTATGAAGAAAGCAAAAGGTTATTAGAAAGATAAGAAAAAGAGAAAAAACCAAATCACATGTCAAAAGAGACTCTGAAACTTGCCCGTGAATGTTGGGCAGCTAAAGTAAGATGAAGATACATAAGTAGACATACAAAAAACACACAGTTAATCTTAGTGAAGAAGGGACAATATAAAGAGTAGAACGAAGGAGCTAGCAAAGATTGTGGATGGTGGGATGGGAGGAGAGTCAATGTAAAGGGATAAAGGGGGAGAGGATAATCTCAATGTAAACAATGCAACTTCATGAGTACATTAGAAAAATAGGGGAATATGACCCAAATATGCATATGAGTTTTACTACATATTAGTCAAAAGGTCAACTTACAATGTTCCATAAACAGTGTAAATTAGTAAAACTATAACCAAAAGCAATGTAATAGTTGCATAATGGAAGAAACCAATGCTGTATTACTCTGTATCCGCCAACACTTACTAATAAAGGGAGAAAAAAAGATGAAGACATGATGAAATAACTAAGCAGAAGATTTCAAAACACAGCTCAAGAAGACAAAATCAAATATTATAATGATATGTGCAAAGAGCTAGAGATAGTAAACCAAAAGGGAAGAACATGCTGTTTTCTTAAGCTTAAGGATTTGAAGAAAAAATTTAAGCCTTGAGTAGCAACAGGATTCCACAGGGAAAATATTAAATGATGCAGGAAACATCAAAAGAAGATGAAAGAATACACAGGGTCATTATACCAAAAAAAGAATTTGTCAGGCAAGAGGCCGAAAATCCATAAACTCTAGCAGACCTTTATCGTGGAGAAGCTCTCAGGGCTGTCTCTAACAAAGGTGAGAGCAGCAGCTGGGAGGGGAAGGGGTGAGGCTTTTACAGGCTCTAGGTGGAAAGGGTAAGGGGTGATTGAAGTGTCACATCAGGATAGGTAGGAAGAGGGTGCATGGAGGGTTCTGATAGGCTGGAAGAGGGAAAAGAAAGTAGTTATCAGTTGCCAGGCCCTGGGCCAGATTCTGAGTTAGGTTTTGGCAGGTGTTTTTGGTGGACTTTTTGTGGACTGGGACATAATGGGTAGAAGAAGGCACCACCATATAGGAAGGTGTCATTTTGTAACAGGTCCTGCCTAACACAATTGGTGGATGATGAACCATTTCCAGAGGCTGCATATGATCAGGAACCAATGGTACTGAAGGAAGAAGTGGAAGCTGCCTTGAAGGAACTGGCAAAACACAAAGCTCTAGGAATCGATGGAATACCAACTGAGATGTTTCACCAAGTACATGCAACAGTGGAGTGCTAAATTGTTTATGCCAAGAGATTTGGAAAATAGCTACCTGGCCAACTGACTGGAAGAGATCCATATTTGTGGCTATTCCCAAAAAAAGGGATCCACTCAATGTGGAAATTATCAAATGATATCATTAATATCTTTCACAAGTAAAATTTTGCTGAAGATCATTCAGGTGACTGCAGCAGGAGACTAACAGGGAACTGCCAGAAAATCTGGTAGGGGATAATTACCCATAATTTAGTGCTAATCAAATCTATCAAAGTATATTACCAAGGATACTTGTTCATTATATTTCATAGTGTCTAATTATAAAAACTATGGGAGAAAGTCAAATCAGATAACAGTATCAAGGATAATAAAAAATATTAAGCATCATTTTTTTCTTACAGTACTAGGAAAGACTAACACATTGGCCCAGCATTATTGAGGATAGAGGAAAAGTAAAGCTCTTAAACTGCTTGGAATGTAAATTAACCAGTATAAGTTGTATGACCAATTGTTTCCTTTTCTGCATTGACTACCAAGAAGCTTAGGAATAGGGCCACAGTTTTATCTCTAGTGGAATAATTATATGGGATTTCTTTACAGATTAATTTTTTAAGAATAAGAAAACTGCATCATTCTTAAAAGCAAAATGAGGCTATTTTTGGAAAACTAGTTATATTCTCCAAATAGTTGTTTAGATGATTGATCTTATAGTCATTGTGAAATTCTGACCTAAAGATTTTCCCTGCTACAACACTCAAGTGTTGCACCTGGGTCTACTCTTTGAAAATGTACAGGTGATTAGAGTTTATATCAGAACCTTATATCTGCCTCCATGTTTTTTCAACCTGACTTTACTTTCTCTTTCACTATAGTTTTATACTTCTGTCTTGGAATTCTCAATCCCATGTCCCTTTTGGAAGAGGTCAGAGAACGATATAACATGAGGGATGGTTGTTTGGTTGGGTGTTTTGATGCTGGGATTCAAACTCAGAGCCTTGTGTATGCTATATCTTATAACAGTTTTATTGTACCACAACTCTAACATTCTCTCTACACAAATGGAAAATTCTTCAGTGTGAATTTTTCATATTTCAAATTCATCACCTTAGTGTTTGTATATATTCTGAATGTCCAGGTCAAAGACTATATACTATTATCCTGTAACTGGTATCATCAGGTGAAAACAAGCCCCTGAACTAGAACGTGAAATTCCATAACATAATTGGTATCGTGAGGTCACTGAAGACCCCAAACCATAAAGCTGTTCATTATTTAAGATATTTCTTTTTAAGGTTATTCTGCTGTTAATTCTGCTAATTATGCCAGTAATGTAAATTAGGTATCAATTTTTATCCCACATATTAATTTTGACCCTACATTTCAACTTTTTGCAGCATATTTTGACCCTATGGGAGAAAGAGGGAGAAAGAGGAAGAAGGCTCAAATTGTTTACAATCTGGTTCAATTATCCCAATATTTTTTTCCACTATGATTCATCTGACAACCTAGTGGTCTCACATTTCTGGAGGTATATACAGTATTAGAAAATGCTGTACTATGACACCACACAGGAAAAAATAAAGGACCCAGAATTGTGGAGTAAAAACAATTTAGAAAGCTTCTGTAAAAAGAGATAACTACCAAATACGGAGTTAGGTAGTCAAAGAAGTAGGATAACAGAGGTTAGATGGATGATTCTAGAAAGTGGGAAACTAAAAGGACAGTTGAATTTTACATGAGAAAGATGGGGAGAATATTTTTGGATACTTATATATATGGTACTTTGTACCTTAAATCATCTTGTCTCTTTCACTGGAAAATCAGCTAATCCATGATAGCACTGTTTTTATTTTTCAGATAAATCAAGCCAATTTCTTTGAAAAGCAAATACTCCCAGTATGACCATTTTAACAAAAAGAAGTTTTTTAAAAAACTTTATTCCCTCCCCTCATTCTTTAGTATGCTGAATACTCTTCATGGTCTCACTTTCTCTTTGAGTCTCAAGCTAATTATAAACAAAATGTGGTACATTCTCTTAACATAAATAGGTTCTAATGAGATTGGTTTTTTATGGGAGTGGGGGGTGGTCAGGATGGAATTCAGTGTGAAACCAGGGCCTCCCACAAGCCAAGTAATTGTTCAACCACTAAGCTACATCCCCAGTCAGAGATTGGCTTTTTGACTTTTAAATGATCCAACTATGTTATAATAACACAGTTATTTGTTATTGCCAATCACTGTTGCTGCATCTAACTCCTGCCTATCAGTTCTTTCCCAATGTGTAAAAAATTAGGGAAATAAACTGGCAGAGAAAGAAATATTTTTGAGCTTACTAAATCCTCAATTTTACATACTATAACAAGTCAGCGGGAGGCAGAGGCAGGAAGATTGCAAGTTCAAGACTAGAGGCAATCTGTGTAATTTGGCGAGTCCCTGTCTCAAAAACTAAAACAATGGGCTGGGAGTGCAGCTCAGTGGTAGAGCACTTGCAAAGCATGCAAGTGGGAGGCCCTGAGTTCAACCTCCCAGGTACTGCAAAAAAAGGGAGAGAGAGAGAGAGAGAGAGAGGGAGAGAGAGAGAGAGAGAGGGAGAGGGAGAGGGAAAGGGAGAGGGAGAGGGAGAGGGAGAGGGAGAAGGAGAGGGAGAGGGAGGGAGAGAGAGAGAGAAAGTCTATAGTTGCAGTTTGGGTATAGCTGTTTTCTGTACAAAGTACATAAAGTTTGTGGTTCATTTTCCTCATACTATCTCAGTGTTGGGCTCTATTTCAGTGAATTCCTGGGTAAATTTTCTGGAATTTTCAGACTTCCTTGAGGACTATCATCTGGAGTCCAGTGAAGTGAAAAGGGTCAACAGGCACAGTACTTAAATTTAGACTTTGGCCATAATATACATACACAAAAACTGCAGAAAGTAAGTGTTGATGAGGATGTGGAGAATCTACAACCCCTTGTACAATGCTGGTAGGAATGAAAATGGTGCAGCTGCTGAGGAAAATAGCATAGTGACTCCTAAAAAGTTAAAAAAAGAATTACATATGATCCTAAAATTCTACTTCTGGTTATAAAACTAACAGAATTGAAAAAAGGTATCAAAGAGCTATCTGTGTGCACATGTACATAGCAGTCTTCTTTGTAATAGCAAAAAGTAGAAACAACCCATGAGACCATCAACAGATGAATGGATAAACAACATATAGTATACTCATACAACGGAATATTATTGAGCCTTAAAAAGGAAATTCTGACACATGCTATAACACCGATGAACTATGAGGACATTATGTTAAGTGAAATAAGCCAGTCACAAAAAGACAAATACTATATGATTTCACTTATAAGAGGTACCTAGCGTAGTCAAATTCATAAAGACAGAACGTACCAAAATAGCAGAGAAAGGCAACAAAGAGTTGTTTAATGGGTATGGAGTTTCAGTTTTGAAAGAGAAAAGTAAGTTTTGCAGATAGGTTGCAAAATAATGTGATTGTACAGAATACCACTGAACAATACAGATTTAGGAATGGTTGAAATAGTGCATTTTATATTATATGTATTTTACCACAATTAAATCATTAGTCATCAAGGCATTTCTTAAAGCTCTTAAAAAACAAGTGATGAAAACTTACTCTAGTCATTTATCCAAAGACATTGTGCATTAGGTTAAAAAATATCCTCATAAAATGTTGTGGAAGTAGACAGAGGTGACAGTGGCAGAATAACATAAATGTACTAAATACTACTGTACTGTACACTTTAAAATGGTCAGTTTTATGTTACGTGAATTTTACCTCAATTTAAAAAATGTCCTCATATACATTTGATATTTAAAGATGCTAAGGATAAGTGCTAAAAGCATGAAGAGTTGTGGCTTATTGTGGTCACAGACCCTTCACTGAAACCTCATGTGAGCCTGACAGCATAGGAGGGAATAAAATATTAAACTAACTGCAACAGGAAAGTACTGTAATGCTAACAGGGTGATTTAAGATTATGTAAATTGATATACCTTATCATCACCACCATTGGCTAAAACTACACATAAAAGGCAATAAGCCTGTGATTCTAGGCTCCTTTGACTTGGGAAACTTCAATTTACTGGACTACAGGATCCACTAAACTCCAGATTTGTCTTGACAAAGGGAGTCTCAGTCATATTTATTTAGCTTTGACATTTCATCTTGTATATATCCTTGGTAACACTTGCTGGCTGTTTTTAAAGAACATCAAAGTTGAAGTAAGTATGGCCAATTCTCACCAGCTTATTCTGACCTATCCTTGAATCTATACCTGAAGTCAAGCCTCACTTCAAGATGATACAGTACAATATGTTCTGAGATCTGAAAGCCTTCACAATGGTCCTCAATGTATGGTACAAGGGAACAGGCTATATGCTGGTTGTGATGCTGAAGAGATAGTGGAATTGGAACAAGGAGTTGGATTTTTCCCTTTGAGATAACACAGAGCCACTAGCAACTTCAATAAAGCAAGAGAGTAACAAGTTCAAAGATGTGTCTTTAAAAAGTCAGTTGGGTGGCCATGTTGCAGATGAATTAGAACAGACAGGATATGAATTTTAGACTATCATAATAGTCCAGAGAGAAGTTTCTAAGATGTAAAAAACTAAATTTTGGGACCAACTAGATATAGGCTTTGAGATATGGTACTAGGTGTTTTTCTTAAGTTATTCCTTTTATCATCACTTTGAAGTTTAAATATTACTATTCTTGACAGCACCTAACAACAACAACAATTCTCATTTTGGCTTGACTCATGATAAACTTGCTTCCAGGTCACACAATTAGTTGGTAGGGAAACTGGAATTTCAATGCTGGCCTATATGACTCAAAGCCTGTGCATGTACATTTTCTACTACTCTGTGGTGTCAACCCAATATGTAACCAAAAGATTTAGTGTTGTATATAGCAAAAACATAAGTTTGGTTATGTTGTTGTTGTTGTTAGGTGCTGTCAAGTTGGGTCCAACTCATAGTGATCCTATGTACAACAGAACGAAATACTCCTTGACACTGTACAATGGCCAGCACTATAGTCAGTGCTTCTCTGCTATTCATAGGGTTTTCAATGGCGGATTATTTCAGGAGTGGATTGTCAGGTCCTTCTTCCTAGCCTGTGGCACCTGGTATTCCCAGGCAGTCTCCCATTCAAGGACTAACCAGGATGACCCTGCTTAGTTTCCAAGATCAGGCAGGATTGGATGCTAGGATGCAATGGCTGCAGACAGTTTGGTTATACTGAATACTTTTTGTCCACAGCACCTTTAGTCTTGATGGAAAATAAAAAAAAAAAATCTATGTCACATTCATTAAATAGTTTTTTAGTACTTGATAAGATGTTGAATAATATGGGCTAAAATCAACTTTAAACTACAAGTATTTTTTTTACATATCTTTCATAATAAAGGTAACTTGATACCAAGTAAGATGGGGCTTATAAAAATTACTATATCCTCTTCTGACCTATTTATAACATTTTTAATAAAATATTACATGAACATATTGACTCAAATAATATATAATTAGAGGTTATGATCCACAGGGATATATTTGATCTTTAAAATTACCATATTAAAATTCTCTCTACATAGTACAAAGAATACAAAACTTTGATATAAATGTAAAATACTTGATTTTGTATACCAACATAGTTTTAAAAATGTACCTTTGGTCCAACAGAGAGATGATGGGGATGGATAGTTTTACCTTGCATTTTTATGTCAAAAAAAAAAAAAATGATGGCATCTAACACAATCACAAAGCCTGAAAAAGTAGACTCCATTGTAAACGGTCTTCTTCCACCACTCCACTCTCTATTCACTCAGAACTTTGATGTTTGTATGCTCTTAAAGATGGTTTTTTACACTGTCTCATCTATTACCTCTAGCAGAGAGGAATGACACTTCTTCCCTAAAATGTCTTTAAGAAAAAAAAAAAAAAAACCCACAGAGGTTACAAGAGAAACTTTTACTTACATGTCTAGGGTAAGACCAACTTTGCTGAGACTGGGAAAATAATGTTATGAGAATAGGTATAAGATCATGAAGAAAGCTGCCTGGGACATAGTTTTTGACAACACTAAACTCTCTTTACAAATAATTAAATATTTCCATAATCCCTTTTTGTATGTAAGTTCATTTATCCCATAAGAATCTCTTATGTTTCTAAAGAAAGTTTAATTTGGGTAAGCAATAACCCTATGATACAAACTTAATTTGACAACTGAGTTATTTGGCAAGAAATAATATCACTATTTATCTGTTTTTCTTGATTTGAAATGGATAAACAATCAAATATATCTCATCAGTAAAAGCCATCCAAATATCATTTCAAAACTCTCTAAATTATAAAGGGAAGAAAACAGCCAAGGGAATTATTTTTTAAACTCAGTTCCAGCACATATTAGAACTTAAAAACTATTAGTCACCAAGTCTCATTTAGAGATACACTTAAGTTTGTGATATGGAAGAGAAATGGATTCATCCATCAACAATAAGGAAATTTTAAAAGGAAAAATGTGAAAAGAAACAAATTTATCCTGATTTTATTCACCTCATGTTTAACAAATTTCTTTCGTAGTAAACTTTCTTTGTCCTTTTATTCCATTTGCCATGAAGCAGGGACTATAAAACCATTGATAAATGCCTGGAAAAGCTTTCCTTTCACCATAGTGACAGCATGTATCCTTACTGAAATGCCACTTGAGCTAACTATGGCACACACACAAACACACCACAAAAACACTCTGTGTTACTCCTTTTACTTTTCCTGTCCTTAATATCTCAGTAAAAAATCCTACTGGTTTGAAATATTCTGGGAATAGTTGAACTGATTCTTCTCTATTTATGGGTTCTGTGGCAGGTTATAATCATGCCTGACAAAGACAAGGTTCTCATCTCAGTCTAAATTACATGAAACATCAGAGAGAAGAGAATAAAATGGTTGCTACCACTGAGGTCCAGGACCAATGTGTTCCTAGTGCAAACAACCATGGGCTGGTTCAGAAATTGCTGAGGTCAACCCTAACCTCAAAGCTTCGAAGGTCTTTATAAATAGCTAAGATTACCCTGGAAGGCCTTGACATCAGCTAAGCTGACAAACAAATATTGAATAAAATTACATTTTTTTCTTTAAATTTCATAGACAATTAGTTGCACAGACTCTGGACCCAGACCACCTGGCCCTGAAACTACCAGCTTATATTCTTTAGTATTATTTAACTTTCCTATGCTCCAGCTTCCTCATCTATAAAATAGGGATATTAAGATAAAATGTGTTCATAGGGGACTACTATATATGAAGTGCTAAGAATGGTGCTTGGCACATAGTATCACATGTGTTATCTTTTTTTAAAAAAATTAATTTGTATTAGTGCTAGCCCTAGGGTGGGAGAGTAGCCTGACCATTGTATATCAGGTTTTGATCATATTTAAATACTATGTTTAAGACCTAGCAGTTCTGCTAGGCAAAAGGAAGTACTGATGCTCTTGAAATTGAGACCAGCTTTATCACCCTATAGAGCAGGCATACCTCTGTCTGGAAAGCTCCAGTGGTTTCAGGATCAAATGATCCAGAAAAGCTGGTAGAGAGAGAGGCCAAAAGGGAATAAAGATAGCGGGTAGACAGTTTGGAAACAAGCATGATTGAGGATTAAGCATTTAGGATAGTACTATTATCTTCCCAAGTATGAAGGGGGTATTTCCTTTTCTGAGGTGTGGTTAGAGTGCAAAACTGAGTAGAGAAGATCATTATGTAGCCCATCTTTGACCCACAAAACACTAGATGAATATGGATATGTTATTTGCCAGGCATGCAAGAATGATGCCTGCTCCATTTTGGTCTTATAAATTAGTTCTGCAGTTATCTGGAGTTTGGTAAATTCTGGTTTCTCCATAATTTGTTAAATTTGAATTGTTAAATTTTCCTCATTTTCAGTTATGCTGTCCCTATCAAAGCCCCTCAGGAGAGATGCTATGACAAGTAAGAAAATAGATAGCAAAACAGATACTAGAGATCATGGTTAAAATAGTAAATGTAAGATACATATATAACCTACCAAGTTTAAATCATGCATAAATAGACAATCCGATCAGTCTAATAACAAGTAGGCTGAATCAATAATAAAAAGTCTCCCATCAAGGAAAAGTCATGACCTCATGGCTGCTGAGTTTTATCAAACTAATACCAATCCTCTCAAATTCCTTAAAAGAATTGAAGAGGACAAAAATTTTCAAACTTATTTTACAAGGCCAGTATAACTCTGATACCAAAGCCAGAAGAAGACACAAGAATAGAAGATTGCAGGCCAAAATCCCTGGTGAACACAGATGCAAAAATCCTCAACAAAACACTAGCAGACCAAATTCACCACGATAAAAGAACCATACACCAAGATCAAGTGTGATTTAGCTCTGGGATGCAAATGGATGGTTCAAGATATTCAATAAATGTAGTACGCTATAATAGCAGAATGATGCACAAAAACACTATCATCATCCAGAATAGGTGAAGAGAAAGCATTTGACAAAATTTAACACACTTTCACAATAAAAACTCTTACCAAATTAGCTACAAATAGAATGTATCTTCACATCATAAAGGCTTTATGTCTTAGTCTGTTTGCTGCTGCTGTAACAATATCTGAGACTGGCTCATGGTCCTGGAAGCTGGAAAGTCTGAGACCACAGTGCCAACATCTAATGAAAACCTTCTTGCTATATCATAGCATGGCAGACAGCATCATATGGCAAGACAGAGTAAGCATACTAGTTTGGGTTTCTCCTCTTATAAAGCCACTAATGCCACCACAGGACCCCACCATTAGGACATTATCTAATTCTAATTACCTTTCAAAGTCCCCATTCCCAAATACCATTAACATATAAACTTAGGGACTAAATTTTAAATACAAGAACTTCTGAGGGACATATTGAAATCACAGTAGGTCTTTTGCTCATTTTTAAATTAGGTTATTTGTTTTCTGGTTGTAGAATTTATTACATATTTTGGAATATTAACCCTTTATCAGATATGTGATGCTGCAGTTTGGATATGAAATGTCCCCTAAAGGCCCACATGTTAAGGCTTGGTTCCCCAGACTGTAGCACTATTGGGATGTGGTAGAAGCTTTAAAATCTAGAGTCTAGTGAAAGGAAGGTAGGTCATTGGGGGTGTAGCCTTCTTTGAAGGGGATATTGGAACTCCAGCTGCTTTTTGTGTCTCTTTCACTTCCCAGATGCCATGAGGTAAGCAGCTTTATTCCATCAGTCATTCCTCACCCTGATGTACCATGTCACCATAGGCCTAAAGAGCCAAGTGACTATGAACTAAAGCCTCTGAAACTGCCAAAATAAACTATCCTTTTTATAAGTTGTTATCTCAGGTATTTTGTTACAGTAATGGAGACCTAACAGATATGGTTTGCAAATATTTTTTCATATCCTGTAGGTTATATCTTCACTTTATTGATTGGTTCCTTTGCCATGCAGAAGCTTTTTAGTTTGATATACTTCCATTTCTCTGTTTTCATTTTGTCACCTATGCTTTCCATGTCATATTTAAGAAATGACTGCCAAGGTCACGAAGCTTTTCCTTTCTGTTTTCTTCTAGAAGTTTTATAATTTCAGGTCTTAATTTAAGTCCTTAATTAATTTGAGTTGATTTTTGCATACAGTATGAGATGAAGGCCTAATTTCATTATTCTGCAAGGGATTCAGTTTTCCCAGTATAATTTTTTAAAAGACTATCCTTTTCCCACTGCATGTTCTTGGCATCTTTGTGGAAAATTGTTGTTGTTGTTGTTAGGTGCCGTCGAGTCGGTATCCGACTCATAGCGACCCTCTGTACAACAGGGGAAACACTATTGTCAGTGCTTCTCTGCTGTTCATAGGGTTTTCAATAGCAGATTGATTTTTGGGAGGGGGTTGCCAGGTCCTTCTCCCAAGCCTACAGCTTCTGGTGTTCCCAGGCAGTCTCCCATCCAGGTACTAACCAGGCCTGACCCTGCTTAGCTTCTGAGATCTGATGGGATCGGATGCCACAGGGCTACCGCTGCAGGCCTGTGGAAAATTAATTGACTATAAATGTGTGGATTCATTTCTGTGTTTTTTTATTCTGTTCCATTGGCCTTTGTGTCTGTTTTTATGTCAAGACCATGCTGCTTTGAGTATTATTGCTTTCGGGTAGATTTTTTTCTTTTGCTGAAGATTGCTGTAGCTTTTCAGAGTATTTTGTGGTTCCATATGAATTATTCCATATTTTAGAATTTATTTTTTCTATTTCTACAAAAAATGTCATTCAGATTTTGATAGGGATTGTATTTATCATGTAGATTGCTTTAGGTAGAGTGGATATTGTAACAATATTGATTCTTCTAATACCAAAACACACACTATTATTCTATTTACAATAATATATCACATAATGACATTTGAGTTAACAACAAAGTACATATTTGACAATAGGTATATCATGTAGTTGTTAAAACTCTTAAGACCAGCATCAGGCATGGTAGCCTAGTGATTCAGGAAGCAGAAGCAGGAGGGTCATGAGTTCAAGGACAGAGGCAGCCTGAATAACTTAGTGAGACAATGTCTCAAAATCAAAAAGTAAAAAATGGGCTGGGGCGCAGCTCAGTGGTAGAGCACTTGCAAAGCATGTGCGAAGCCCTGGGTTCAACCTCAAAAACAAAAACACTCGAGACCACTGAGGTCTCTAAAATTAAGGGGTTCATTAAGGCATTACAGATAGTAGCCAAAAAAGAAAAAAAGACCAGATCCTGGAACAAATTTCCCATACTACCAGCAGCAAGGCTAGATAATAGGTGGAAAATGTCCACTAAACCTAGACTTAAGAGTATTTTTATAATGAAAACTTGAGGAAGGAAACTTCAATTGGCTTATAGATAAGGGAAGAGAGATAAAACAGGAATTAAGGAAAGCTTAGGGATAGGAGGGCAGTACATATGAAGAATTATTGCTTTTCAAGTAAACTGGAAAAAGGACAGCCTCTTCAACAAATGGTGCTGGGAAACATGGTCATCCACATGCAGAAAAATGAAAGTGGATCCGCATCTCTCAATATACACGAGAGTTAACTCAAAATGGATAAAAGATCTCAACATAAAACCAGAAACTTGAAAATTTATGGAAGGCAAGATAGGCAATACACTCCATCATATAGGCATAGGAAAGTATTTCCTTAGTAGGACTCCAATTGCACAAGAAATTGCAACAAGAATAGATAAATGGGATCACATGAAATTAAAAAGCTTCTGCACAGCAAAAGAAACAATTAACAGAGTCAAGGAAACCCCCACGGAATGGGAAAAAATCTTCGCATTTTATACATCAGACAAAGGTCTAATTACTAGAATTTATAAAGAACTCAAGAAAAAAACTCCCCCAAAACCAAACAACCCAATACACAAATGGGCAAAGGAACTGAGTAGACAGTACTCAAATGAAGAGGTCCATAAAGCCATGAAACACATGAAAAAGTGCTCAACATCCCTAGCCATTAGGGAAATGCAAATCAAAACAACTCTGAGATTTCACCTTACACCAGTAAGAATGGCCAAGATCAATAAAACAAAACAAATGCTGGCGAAGTTGCGGGGAAAAGGGAACACTCTTACATTGTTGGTTGTTGTTGTTGTTAGGTGCCGTGGAGTCGGTATCCGACTCATAGCGACCCTCATAGGGTTTTCAATGGCTGAGTGCTTCGGGATTGCCTTGGGAGTGGATTGCCAGGCCCTTCTCCCATTTTTGCGGTGCTGGGAATTGAACTCGGGGCCTCAGAGACTGCAGCGCAGTGCTCTACCCACTGAGCTAAATCCCAGCCCTTACATTGTTGGAGGAGCTGTAAATTGGTGCAACCACTGTGGAAATCAATGTGGAGATACCTCAAAAAACTAAAAATAGATCTACCATATGACCCAGCTATAACACTATTGGGAATTTACCCAAAGGGAGATGGGTCATCATACCACAGAGACACCTGCATCTCCATGTTCAATGCAGCGCTTTTCACAATAGCAAGGATATGGAATCAACCAAAGTGCCCTTCAACAGAAGAATGGATTAAAAAACTAT
>VMDO01014482.1:0-31251 GCA_007922755.1 Pedetes capensis | reverse complement strand
GTGAAATAAGGTCATTCGCAGCAAAATGGATGGAATTAGAGAAAATTATTTTGAGTGAACGAACACGAGCTCAGAAAGAGAAACAACACATGTTCTCATTCATATGAGGGAGCTGATTCAAAATTACAAGAAGGAAAAATCCTACTCAAAGGTCGGATCATAATAAAAGAGGGGGGGAGATAAGAATGATGTCAATATAAATGGACTAGAAATCGCATGTAATTGTTCTAACAAGATAAAAACAAAGACCACTACAGGAAAAGTTTCTATCTTAAACAGAACTGGAACCCAAGGACATATAGAAAATAACTACTAAGTAAAAGATAGAGAAGACTTAGATGGGAAACTTAGATGGGAAGGGGGGGCCGGGGGGAAGCATAGGGGAGGGTAAGGGGTAACCTATATGAATAATGTTTATCAAAATGCATATATGAAAATGTCACAATGAAAAGCATGTCAAAATGAAACACATTAAGATGTACATTAAAAATTTCTAATAAAAAAAGAATTATTGCTTTTGAATTGGTTAGGGCTAACAGTCTTGAAAGTTTTATATAAACAGGGTTTGATAGCCCTGGAGATAGGCTGTGATGGGATTTAAGTCAAGGTTTCTATATTCACTCAGGAATGTGAAATAGTCTTGTTTTGACTGTAGCTGTTTAATGATTAATTTCCCTAATCTCTGTTGCCCTCCCTTCTTCATTTCTCTTGCCTTTGTAATTAAATTTAGAACATCTCAAAATGTTTCTTTTAACATAGCCGAGGTATACACCACACTATACTATCTAAGTTTGTGTAAGTACACTCTCTGATGTTCCCATACAGTGAAATCATGTAGCAAGGCATTCCTCAGAATGTATCCTCATCATTAAACAATGCATGTCTGTATTTGATACTAAAAAGTGGGGCTGCTGCTACATAAATACCTGAAAATGTGGAAGTAGCTTTAGAGTTGGGTAATGGATGCAGGGGCACTGGGGTTTAGCTCAGTTGGTGGAGTGTTGCACTGCATTCTTTGAGATCCTTAGTTCGATCACCAGCACCACAAAAATGGAAGGAGGCGGCAACCCATTCCTCAAACAATCCTCAAAACAGCCATTGAAAACTCTATGAGGGTCCCTATGAGTCGGATGGGACTCAACGGCATCTAACAACAATGGATACAGGTTGGAACAGTTAGGAAGTAAATTCTAGAAACAGCATGTATTGCCATGAACGGAGCATTAAGGATAATTCTAGTAACTGCTCAGAAGAGAACACTAGTAAAGGTCTGGAACTTCTCTGATATTTCCTAAGTGGTCATAACCAGAATGTTGACAGAAATGTGGAAAGTGTGGGCCATTGTGACAAGGTTTCAAATGAAACAGGAGAACAAACAATTAGAAACTGAAGGAAAGGCCATCCTTTTTCTAAAATTGCAAAGAACTTGGTTGCATTGTGTCTATGTGGTAGGACTTTATAGAAAGCAGAACTCAAGAGCAGTGAACTAACATACCTGGTGGAAAAAATTTCTAATCAGCAAAGCATGCTACATAGCTCCTTTTTAACTGCTTACAATGAGAGTAAATAGATGACTATAAGAGTTGACCCCGCCTCTACTCCTCACCTGAAGTAGGCAAGTGAGAAAGAAACTGTCCATATATTGTATCATAACTAGCCTTACATAATATATACCAAAAATTGCAAGTTGATTATTTCAAGAGATTGGACAGAAACTATGATGGACTTCTGCTGCCTATATTTTTAAAAATTCTATTTTTGGATTACTTTTGTAATTAGAATAAATAACAAATAAATTAGGTTAAAATATGAAAATAAAATGCTGGATACGTATCCTAAGTACAAATATGAGTAACAAATCCTCCTCCATATTTGCACTGCCATATTTGGAGAAATATTGCTCATTTAGTTTAAGACATGTGCCTCTAAAAGAACAGCCCACAGAAAAGGCATCCTCCTTTTCATAAATGGCTTCTGGTAGAGCCAAAGTGTAGTCATCACCAACATTCAGGCCCCAAAGATAATGAGTTCCACAGAAAACACATTGGAATGTGTTAAAAGAATAATGTTAAAAGATCCAAAAGAAAGGCATATTTCATTAGACAAGTACTCTAATAAAGCAAATGAGTTCACATTTTTAACAAGTACCTAAATGCCTGGAAATCAAAATTACTATCCTAAGAAGTGAAAAGCTCTACAAGTCTCCTAGAATTATCAAAGATAAGGCCAATTCACCCTACTTGTATTAATTTGATTTTTCTTGACAGAATAATAGAGGTTGAATTAACCCTTTAAGAATTCTATGAAAATATTTCAAGGGCTGCTTTAGAAGTACCTAGGAGACTACAGAGTATGGCTCCCAGGAAATCCCTTATGTCCTCCATCAAATCTTTCATTTCAACCAAAAGAGCTCTAGTTTTAGACTGTGTGGATTGTTTTTCCATCCCAACTGATATGCCACATAACATTTTTGTTTGAAGAGATGGCCTGGAATGAAAAGACAAAATCCTTCTTCTAAAATAGTAGTTATGGCGTGTGGAAAGAAGCAGGTGTAAACTATTAGACTCCATGAAAAAAGTTACCACACTAAGGTTGTTTTAATCTAGGAAAGTACCCTAATCACCGCAAAGCATACATCACTGCAAAAGGTCAAATATACAAGCAGCCTAATGAGCCAACCTCACTGTAAGAGCTTATCCAATTACTTCTCCACAATAGGGAAGTCTGTAAGTTTTATAGCCCCTTTCATCTGTATTGGGTTTAGAGGGGTAGACTTATTGATGAAGTTGGCCAGAGTCAAACTCAACCTCAGACCCTGGAAAGACAGAGCTGGGAACAGGTGATGTTTCCTAGATAATGTCTTATGTTTCAGACAAGAAAGAGTTACTTAGGAGGTATATTTCCTCAAGTTTCACAATAATAGGCAAGTCTCACTGTAAAAAGGTAGATTGAGAATAGATGAGACAATCTTGTGTAATAAAAAAGCATGAATATTATGCTGCCTTTTAGAGCAGGGACTTACTTTAGAATATATTCTGTCTAACAAAGGCAGAGCAGCAGGTTCAATATTCATAGCTGTCAATACTTGTACAAAGTTAATACAATCGTGAAAATAGTTGCCAGGGCTAGTTACACAAAACTAGAGTACTCATTTTTATGTTTGAATCTAGATTTTTATAAAACACACTAATGTAACTGAGAACAACCAGAAGGAAATAACATGATGATACGAAACTTAGAACCAGCATCTTCTACAGAAGGGCTGGAAGAACTACAAAGTTAATCTATTGACTGGAAGACTTTGGAGGGAGAGCAGAATCATACTGTGATTCAAAGACATAATGCACAAAATCCTTCTGTAATATGAAGAATATTTTTGTGATATAAACACTACACATGTTGAAAAGGCTGTGACTTTGTCCTTACAGTTGTTTGGTAATTTGAATAACACCTGGCATGGTGATTTATGCATAACAGTTCCTTTACATATGTAATAATTCCATGGACTTTTTATTTTTCAGAATAGTTTGAAGTTCAAATCAATGCTGATCATAAGGTACAGAGGATACAGATACTCCCAAATCCTACACATGCATAATCTCCCCCATAATCAACGTCCCTTACTAGACTGGTACGTTTAGTACAAATAATGAATCTACATCGACACATCACCATCACTCAGAGTCTATAGCTTAGTTTACATGGGAGGTTCACTCTTGGTGTTGTACATTCTATGGGTCTGGACAAATTTATGATTGGTCTCACCATTATAGTATCAGGGTAGGCTTCACTACACTAAGAATCCTCTGTGCTTCACCTGTTCATCCCTCTCCACCCCCTCAACTGCAGGTAACCACTAATATTTTTACTGTTGCCATAGTTTTGCCTTTTCCACAATGTCATACAGGTGGAGTCATATGATATATAGACTTATATATCTACTATCTTTTTGACTAGTATATTCATATGATCCAAAGATATAGCATAAAAAGATTCATAAGAAAAAAGTCATCTATGAAGTCCTATTTGCTGAGTTCTCACCTCTGTACACACAACTGGAGACCCCCCTCTTTATTAGTTTATCTGTCCATGTATAAAATGTATGTTTATGTTATATACCCCCCACATTCCTTTCCCCTTTTGTTTTTCTGCTTATTGTTTACTCTAAAAACTGTCCTGTACTTTCCCTATATACATAATAATATATATCAGAGGTTTTTAAATATTAATACATAAAGTATATCCTCACTTTTTACAGCTGCATCCATCATGAATATGTATAATTTATGCAATTAGCCTTTTAATAATGAACACTTGGGTTTAGAAAAAATTGAAATTACATTATGAAGTTATATGTTTATAAAGGACCACCCAATTTTGAACAGAAGTTAAATAATATTTTATGACTAAAATAGTTCCATCAATATTATTGTGTTAATTCAAATATTAGAATAACAGTTCTAAGTCCAAAAGCACAAATATATTTCTAAAACAACACACACATTAATAAAAAATCTATTTGGTCATACCTGGATTTTTAATGAGTTTATTATGGGTAATTTCACCCACACAATTCACCCCATGATATGTCAGGGAAACTGTTAGACTTCAAGAAGCATATATGGTTTGCGTATTGCTTCCACAAGGATTTTAATTTTGATCCATGGCATGTGAAAGCATTACTAGAAAGCAGAAAGAAAATAATTAGGTGGCTCTTAAAATCTCTACTTTCCTCTAGGAAATAGAATGAATAATTATCTGGAAAGACTGTCATCTACAACTAAAAACAATGTCTTTTTTCTCCTTACTAAAGGATAATTTGAGTGTCAGCTCATGGATATATGAAGAGTTAACAATTGTAAGTGATGTTTACTCATGCAGTTGGATAAATTCTGCTTATAATTCATAATTCATTATTTTCTGCAACTAAGAGAATCACACATTTAAATATGTCATGTTTTAAATTTGGCATCCTTTTATTCCAGTATTGGTCTATTTCCTGTAATGAGTAAAACAATATCTCTTACCTACAGTATTTCTAAGAGTAAGAATTTAATATTAATACTGGGAATCTTTGTATATTAAAATTCATGAAAAAAACTAGGGCAGGTGGAAACAACCTCAGCCATTAGTGCCTCTGTTGTTAATATTTCAACTCTTAGATAAGAAATATTCAGAAGCAAGAGGATCAACACGAGTTCAAGTCTTCAGCTTAGTCTAAATAGTGAATTCCAGGCAAGCTTGGAACAGTGAGACCTTGTTTCCAAAAAAAGAAAATAAAGAAATATTCAGAGCAACACTTTAAACCTACTTCAAGTTAAATAGAGAAAAAAAACACAGTACAAGTAAATGGAGAATGTTTATTCTGAAACCTAAGAATCTTCAGTATAGTGATCATTTTCATACTTTAAAAATTAGGCTATCATTTCTAAAGCAAATTCTTTGAGATTAAAAACATTTTAATTTTTATATATCCACTTAGGTGGTATTTTTGAATATTAGCCCTTCATAAAATACCATGTTACTTTAAATTACCTTTTTAAACCTTGTTAACTTTAAATTACATTTTTTAAATTTGTTGACTAAAACATTAATCTTTATAAATGATTTATGCTTTGGACAGAATTTTGATAGTTAAGTAGTTATTTTCAGCTGTTGATCTACAATATTAGAGAAAAATTGTGACAAACTGAATATTCTCTGAAAAATTCAGATTGAAAGCCCTTTAGAGAGTGCATTTACTTTAAAATCCACTTTGTATCTTAACTTTCATATGAATGAGATATAAAAGTGGTAATAGTTAGCATATCTTTGCTAACTATAGAAGCCCAAGCCTGATAATTATGTATAACCTTTCCATATAGAATATCCTATTGTTATTATACTCCAATCTTCCTCAAATACACAGATTTAATAAAAACTAATGCATTTGTTCATAAAGAATACATCTGGGAATTTTAAAAAATAAGAATGCTCACACAGTTATATAGTAATAAATATCTAGGGGACACTGAATTATGTGCTCACTGCACAGGAGGAATAGGACATTGCTCTGCCTTTAAGGATTTCGCAGTTTCATGAAAAGGACAAATGTGTAGAAATAAGCAGGAAAATAAAGTTTATGGGAGAATATTCAGAATACTGACTTTATTGGCTTCATAGGGTTGCCACAGCAAAGAAGTCATAACTGGATGACTTAATGTAACAGAAATGTATTGTCTCAGTCCTGCAGGCTTGAAGTCTAAATGTACAGGTAGGGCTAGGCTCCTTCTGAAGTTCTAGGAGGAATCCTTCTGTTGCCTATCCCAGTGATTCCTGATTTTCTTTTGTGTTCCTCGGCTTGTAGCTGCATCAACTCAATCTCTGTTTCTGTCTTCACATGGTATCTTTCCTGTGGGTCCTTTCCTCTTCTTATAAGGACACTAGTCATTGGATTTATGGCCCACCCTAATCCACTACTATTCCATCTCAATTATGCCTGCAAAGATCGTATTTCGAAATAAGGTTACCTTTTGAGGTTTTGGGGCTGGGATTTAGCTTAGTTAGTAGAGCACTGACCTGCAGTCTCTGAGGTCCCGATATCGATTCCCAGCACTGAAAAAATGGGAGAAGGATGTGACAATCCACTCCTGAGGCAATCCTGAAACATTCAGCCACTGAAAACCCTATGAGGGTTGCTATGAGTCGGACATGACTTGACAGCACCTAACAACAATTTGAGGTTTTAGACAGACATGAAATTGAGAGGACACTACTCAACGCACTACACTGACAATATCTGAGGAGAGAGAAGCAAAAAACAAAACAAAAAACTGGTCAGACTGTGTAAACTTCACGTCCAAATGTTCTGCACTTAGCAACTTTTTTTAAAGTTCTTCAAATATTCAGTTAGGAATTTGACAAATCTTCATAGCAATAAGGATCTAAGATAACTTAATAGAATATCCTCAAAGTTCTAACAAGTTATTACATCTTGATTTATATTAATGGCATGTCAAAAGTTTAGCCCACTGACTATTTAAAGTAAGAAACTGAGGATGGCTCCTCCATCTATTCCTGCTTGCCCAGCATACCTCATGACAAATAAGGGCAAAATTGGTTTTCTTTTTTGATGAAATTATCAGTGAGACGCTATGGTTTTTACTAAGTATGATTATTCATTCTTTCCAGAAAGAATAGAAATATGGTCATAACCAGTAAAATAGTATCCTATCACTTGGGAGATTTTTAAAGACACGAGAGGTACCCCAAATCACAATTTGACAATCAATGATCTAGGTAGGCTATGCTATGACTTGTACTATTAACTAAGCAGTATTTCTGTAATAAACTTCTTTGCTAAGATTCAGTTTGAAATTCTGGCTTAATAACAACTTGCCAGGAGGCAGAAATATTTTGCTGAGTTTTTGGATTAAAAAAATATATGCTATAGCATTCATGATTTTCATTTGTTTTTGAAAAAAACTGTTACCTGTTTTGTGTGCTTTATAAAATGTCTGAAGATGTTCCTTTTTTAAAAGACGAGTCTTTAGAAAATGAATTCTATAATATGTCTAGTATAAATATGGTCTCCTCCCAGCTCTTTCTCTCTCTTTTTTCAATAGTAGCTTAAATGATGCAAGTACAAATGCCACATCCTTAAATATCTGATGGGTCCTCAGCACTCTGGAATCTGGTAGCTTTGTCCGCAAGCCCCTTCCTCTCCCTCTCCTCTTTCCCTTTCTCTTTCCCTTTCTTTTCCTCTCTCTCTCTCTCCGCCCCCCACCACCCGACCTGTCAGCTGTGAGAAAGTTTTCTACCAATTACTGTCACAATATGAATAAATTCAAAACTGAAAATATAAGTGCTGAATATTTTCAGTAAATTCATCCTATACTAAAATAGGGATTTAGCATTTAAGCAAGAAATTTAGCAAGTAATAAGGAAGAAGCATCACATTATACTTTGTCTTCTATAATTAAAAACACAATATAAGAAGATAAAAACCTTCATACAAAGAGAAATGGGCAAATGACAGTGTATGATATGAAATTAAGAAGTTACCGCTACAAAGAGAGCATCAATTAAGAAATACATCTTCAAATAACATCACAGAGCTTCTGGCTTCCGCCCTTTTAGGATAATTAGGATTTAACAAATAATTTTAAAGATTTATTTAGCATTCACCTCTTTACCTAACACTAATCAATCACTTTTAGTTTATGGCTCTAAACAATCATTAAGTAAACAGCTGATTCCTAACATGATTTTGGTGTGAAAGATGCTAAGAAACATGCCACAAAAATCACCAATGCTTTTACGTTTTCACTTTTAATTTGTTGTTGTTAGGTGCTGTTGAGTCAGGTCCAACTAATAGCCATCCTGGTATTGTTTTTGATGGCTGATTATTTCAGGAGTGGGCTGCCAGCTTCTTCTCCCATTTTTGTATGCTGAGGATCAAACCTACCACCTCAGAGAGTACAGAGCAGCACTGTACCAACTGAGCTAAACCCCAGCCTCATCACTTTTAATAATACTGGTGAAAAACAAGATAGTTATCTCTAAACTGGTCATTGCCAAAATTCTTTTTTTACGTGGAAGGTAGACAATAAAAGGGCCATGTTTACAGGTATGACAAATAAATACACCGTTTCAGTTGGCTATGTATGCACAATCCCAAGTGTCTGGTGGATTAACCCTGTTTGGTCAAAACACTGTTCTTCATGTTTTGTTTTGTTTTTTTAAGTGGTGCTAGCAATCATGCATTCTATACAAGTACTCTACCACTGAACTACATCCCAGCCCAGTACAGTACTCTTCTAGTCTCTGAATTAGTCAGTTTTGCCACTGGGGTAATAATGCACAAATATTTCTAGGACAAACTCTTTTAAACTCATTTCCAGAATAGGCATCATGTTACTTTCTGCGTACTCTCATTCAATCTTCTCAAATGCCTTTTTAAAATACAGTAGTGCCTCGGCACTCAACCACAATCTGTTCTGGAAGACTGGCTGAATGCCAATCATATCGAGTGCTGAGTGCTTTTTTCCCATAGGAAATAATGTACATGTACTTATTGGTTCTGACACCATACTGAATGACAAATTTAGACTCACATATGCCAATCACCATACTTAGCAATAAGTTCTTTTTAAAATTCAATTGTGGTTCTTATTGTTTTCTTCTTTCCTTCACTTTTAGCGCTATAAAGTTTCTTCAGTGCCATGATGACTATATGGTATGTGTATGCACATATACATTAAAAAACCCACAAGATTGGGAACACAGCACTGAGACACGTCTTTACTACTTGAAATCAATGTGCAAAGTAACCATTTCCTCTATATTTCCTCCCAAAGTGTCATGGGTCAGTTGGTGTCTCATACAGGTTTTAGCTAAAGTGCTGAGCAAGTAGTGGGGCACTGAACCAGAATTCTCTCAGAAATGTTAGTTGAGCACTCAATTGTTCAAGCATGAGCAGGGCAAGTGCCAAGGTACCACTGTATTTTATTCTTGATGGTCTTTGTACATTATAGGTTGCAGTTTAACAAATTCACACAGAACCAGAAGATTTGGGCCTGAAAGTTATAGTTTGTGTCCTCCCTGTCTCTTTCTTTCTCTCCGACTTTCATTCCCTGCCCTTTTATCACCCATATTCAGTCAATCACCAAGTCGTGCTGTCAGTTCTTTCCCAATGCCCTTCACAAGTCTGCATTTTTTATAGCTCAACTACTACACTTCAAGACTAGCACAGTAACAATGGCTATCTAATGATCATCTATTTTCCAATCCATCTTGCCAAAATAATCTTAAAATATCCCTTCAGTCACATCACAATTCCTTCAGAACTATTCAAAGTCTTCACATAATCTATAGAATTTCCCAAAATATGCTTTATAGAGTACCAGAATTTCCTAAGATTTTAACCTAATTCAGTTTTAAAAAAGGTTCAGGGAAAACCAGATAGATTCTGTTGCCAAGTGGTGAACAGAAAAAGTAGTTTCTGTATAGCAAGACTTTACAGAACTTAAAGTAAACTAAACATACATTGCACATATCTAAGGATTGGGAAGTAGCATTTTGCAAATTTATTTCTTTATAGAATCTGTTTACCTCTTTCAAAACATTAGGGCAGTTTTTTAAAAGCAAAAATTATTAATTTATTCTGTATGATTCCCTAAAGACTATTTCTAAACTATTTCTAAACTTATCTCTAACTTTGTGACTGTACATGAATTTCCACCTCTAACTAGACTAACTCACTATACTCTAAGCAAGTTATAAGTATGACTCTGCCCTTCCTCTTCTCTATTAAAAAAAAAAAAAAAACACAAAAAACCTGCCAGCCCTTCATGGCCAAATTCTAGTTTTATTTCCCAAAATTTTCCCCAACAACTCAAGTACACATTAATCTTTTCTACTTCTGAATTACAACCACTTGCACATTATCTAATGATTCATGTGGTACTCAACTTCAGCTTGAACACAAATTTTCTGAAGACTTATCTTTGAATTCAGTTTTTATTGGTTGTCTCTTCTCCCTTTCTAGAAAGCAAGATCCTTAAAGGAAGAGGTATCCTTTTAACATAAGCCCTATAATTCTTAGAGCTTTGTAATTAGCAGGGCCTTGAAAATATTTGCCAAATAGATGAAAAAAATTTAGGATAGTGTGCTATTTGCCCTTCCAGATCCAGTCTCCACCTTTCTGCCTCCTGTTCGAGAAAGCTAACCTGTATCAACAGGTTCCCTTGTCCTCTGGCATCCAGAATTCAGCTAACAGGAAATACCAACAGGAGACTGTAAATGAAGAAGAGAATAAGGTCAGTAAATTTATTTTGCTGGCTCTCCCAGTATAAAGTTAAATGGCCTGGCTGTTTCCATTGGTCACAACTGTGTTCTGTAGGTCCCAGAAACTACCACTTGTTCTCACTCTTTCAGCTTTGGAAACAGTAAAGGCATCCTGGTGTTGGTCTTCCAGTACTGTACTTTTGGTTTCCTACACCCTGTGGCTTCCCCCCTAGATACTTTGTACACCTTTTGCATAGTCCGTTTATTATTAAACTCTTCTCAAATTACTAAGGTTGCATGTGCCATCTGCTTCTTGCTTGAATTCTAACTGATGCAGATGGTAAACACAAATCACTTGGTTGTTTTAAAAGATGGTTATTATTCTCATAATACTTTTGATGGATTTGTTTTCAGAATCTAAAACTAAATACAAGCAATGAATGCTGGATTATGGTCCAGTTGAGAGAAGAAATCATGACTTATTCATGACTTATTCATCTTTGCACACAGTTTGCAAATAGACATTCACCTAACTTAATTTAATAGTCTATTGCAGGGGAATCACTCACCAAATACACACAAGTTCCTCTACATTTCCCAGCCTCCCTTGCTGTTAGGCAGAAATCAAATGATTGGGCTCTTGACAGTGGAATATGAATGGAAGTGATATATGCCTCTTCCAGGCCTCCCCTAAACATCATCCCAAGTGAGCCTCAATTTTCTTCTTTCCTTGTCAACCTTGAAGACTTTTTCCAAGTAATGTTAACATAAGATAAATGGGAGCTTCCTGATCCAAAAAGTAAATGTGTGTTAAGCTACTGAGTTTTATGGTTTATTTATTATTTACCTAATAAAGAGTCCATATATTCTCAATTTGTAACAATTTTGGATTTTAAATAGTACAAGTGATTTTAACTTCTATTTAGATATTATAGCCTTCTCATGAACATTTTTGATATTTCAAGATAAAGACTAAATCATATGCTCTATATTACACAATGAATGAGCATACATACTTTAACAGTAATTTATTATTAACAAAAAAATAAGGAAAAAGAAATCCCTAAGAACATTCTTTTTATTTGCATAGCAGTAGTTAAGCCTAAGAATAAGATGACTATACAATTAAGTGAGGCTGGCCTAAGGAGTTCTATATCATCCAGATTGAGATCCTAAGCTCAGACACATGTCTTGCTCCTCTTGGTGTAACAAGAGAAGAAAAAAAGGGTCTGTTCTGTGGTTCAAAAAACAAGGTACAAGGAGTGGTGTTCCAGATGTTTGGGCCATTTTTAGATGCACTGGATATTTTCTTTATGCTTTAGTCTTCTCTTGCCTATGTTTGTTTTATATTTAGTTTAAATGTCTTTTTCCTCAAAAAATAAGAGGAAGAGAAACAAAAAGAAAAGAATTGGCTTATGCTCTGTCATCCATTAAAAATATACTATTAGCCAGGTGTCATGGTACACACCTATAATCCCAGAACTTGGGAGACCGAGGCAGGAGGATCTCTGTGAGTTCAACATCAGCCTGAGCTACAAATGAGTTTCAGGCCAGCTACAGATTGAAACTGTGTCTCAAAAACAACACAAAATAAAACAACAACAACAACTAAACACCATTGTTCTAAGGAGTGGGTTATGCTTTTGAAATTTTTAACCCTCTGTGGATATTTAATACTCATGCTTAGACAGTAGAATATTCCTAAACATAACATATAACATATATTTGTTATCTACATATTTTTATCTATCTAAATACACACACACACACACACACACACACACACACACACGCGCGCGCGCGCGCACACACGAATTTACCCACAAAAGTAGACTGCCATCTTCTGTCATTTAAGTTTTTAAAATCTTGTCTCTTTTCGAGATTTAGTCTTTCTGGTTATGTTGTAGTGATTAAAGCAACTCTCTCTGGCGCTGTGTTGCTTTCATACTTGGAAGATGCAGGTTTGTGCAATCTTTTGAATGTTTAGGCAATCAATATGTACAATATATCAAAAATACATGGTACATTTAATGATTATGTGGGAACACATCAGGCTCTCTAGGTTACTGCAACTGCATTTCTGTGGCTACAGTTACAGATATTTTTGTGTACTTATCTTTACTCAGAGCACTTCTATCAGCCAATTTTCTATCTCCTCTTCATCAGGACTATTAATGGGTATATTGCCAATCTTTTTTTCAACTATTTTATCTACAGAGCTTTCTGGAGGTTCCTCTTCTATTTTATTTTTAATTAATTAGTTAATTAGTTGGTTAAAAAAGAAATGCAAGGTCTCCCTGTTAAGCCCAGGCTGGGCTTGAACTTGCAATCCTCTTATCTCAGCCTCCTCACTGCTGAGATTATAGGTATGTACCACTATACCAAGCTGAAGGCTTCTCTTTTAAGGTCTAGAATAGAATACACATCTAACTCCCTATACCCTTATCTTCTTTGGCTGTATTAAGTCTAGAGTTATGTACTGACTTCTCTCAAGTTTCTACTTCACCGATTAGTTTTTCTCTTTGATGATAAAAATTAGGCTATAAATAATACATCTTCTAAGAAGACAGAGATGGCAACGTAAAAACAACAACAACAACAACAACAAGATAGAGAGATGGTACACCTAAGACAAGGAATGATGATAACTAAAGAAGAAACAAGTATTTCTGGAAGGAGGTTTAGGGAATATTAATGTTCTAGTTTAAAATAAAAGATCGTAACAAACTGCTTCACCTTTTGCTGTAAGAAAGTTCATCATTTATCTAGGTGAATTACAAGCAATCTGCACATATATGCTTATAAGCAATAAAAAAGGAAAAGAAGAAAGGAAGAAAATAGGATAATTATTAGACTAGATATATAATATTTCTTATAAATTCAGATATATAGGACTTAATAAAATAGACTGAAAATACTTCACATTTTAAAAGTGCTAAGAAAGAAAATAGAGGAGGCAAAAACAAAACCCAATCAGAAAGTAAAACCAATGTTTTTGATATAAAAGATCTAATTAAGGAGTTGATATCTCAAAAAGAAAAGTGGTCTATACCAAATAAAAGGATTCAATAAAAGCTTCCATGAATTGAGGACTACTGTTGACAGTAGAGCTTGAAAGACTCTTACTTAGTTTCTAAACTGGACTATGAATCTCTAACAAATAGAGATGAATGAGAAAATGCAGCAAAGCAGAATTGGCTGCTCTACCTAATGCAACCCCAGACTTCATTTGAAGAGCTGATTAGGTTTCCTTCTTGTTACATCCATTCTGCCTATACTCTCAAAACTGTATTTGTCAGAAGTACCTGAGATTAACCAGTATGTTCTTTCTGGTTATCTATGAAAGACAGCATGGTGTATACCCTAAACCTAGTTCCAAAAATCCTCATATTTACTTTACTGTAAATACTTGCACTACCAACTGGCTCTTTGCTCTTGTAAACAGGGAATAATCTTTGAAAACTACCATTTAAGGGCATGATCTCCACCAACCAGGACTTAATCAGGATCACATTATCCCTTTTCTTGAGAATCCAGCTGCTAATGCATATTACTTCTATGATCATGCAGGCTCTTTCTAGGTGAATCATATAGCTTGTTGGGATCCTAGATAGGACTACTACCATAGGCTCATAAGAGCCTATCTAGCTGGTCTGGAGGACTGACATCTATCCTCCAGGCAAGATGGCACCCAATGACCCTTGTCCCATATCCGGGTCTTCCTGGGCATTGAGTAAGCCAAGATGGCGCCAGAGGTAGGGCAGCATCAACAACTCCCCTGGTACCTAAGTGGTTACTCCCAACCCTGCCCCTGCCCCCTGATTGACTATTAAGGAACATCCCCTAATTGGCTAGAAAGTGATATCCAGTGCACCCTAAATTAGCATATCCATCCTGATTGGTTTGTCCTAGCTGCATGAGCTAAGAGATGATTGGTTAGTCTCCACCTACTAGCAGTTATGATGGTTAAACTCCATATGACCACCATCCATAAAGGGTATATAAGGAGGACCTGCTGGCCCTCCACACACACACATCTGATATACCTGATCATCATCAGCATTGAGATAGAGAAACCAGAGACATATGAAACACTGGGGACCATAGAAGAACAGAACGAAACTAGACTACAAGCAACAGAGGACAGTCTCTGTGCCCAGCACCAGAGACAGAAGATCAACAGATCTTCGATCAAGCTGAGGACGGCCTCCTGGCCCAGTGCCAGAGGTTGAAGCTGAGGACAGCCTCCAGGCCCAGAACAGGATGCAGAACAGCTCCAGTTCCTGTCTGCTCCCTGCCTGTTCCTATTCCTGTTCCTGTTCCTGCTTGTTCCTGTTTGTTCCTATACAATAAAGTTCCTAGTTATTGCTTTTTAGCTGGCTTCCCAAAGCTTCTTTGTCCTCACCACTGGTGACAAGTGCAGTCCTGGGGGAAGACCCTGAGCCACTGGCTGGCAACCCGACCATAGCTCCCAGTTCTCTTGAAGAATAAAGAAAGGCAGAAGTACAAAGATACCTGTTCAAGCTATAAACACAACCTTCTGGAATGGGTAATTGTGAAAAGATCAGACTAGCTGATGGCACAGGAGCCTTTCAACATGAACATTCTAAAATGAAGAGGTTGGTTGAGACCAGAGATGCATTTTGTTTATATTGTAAATATGAAAACAGGAATATGCTTTTATCTGGTTGCAAGAAACAGCTTGACAGATGACAAACAGCTTGTCACCTTGCCTGACTTCTGTTCAATGGTGCACATTACATACTGGGTTAAAGACACTTGCAGCAAAGGATGCTCTGAGTGTCAATAATATTATTTTTAAAATATTCAGGGTATAGGCCTAGAATATGCATGGGATTTCACAGCCAGAAAAAATGCATAGTAGCTGGCAACAATCTGACAAATATAATAACTATGTCCTGATTATAGTAATGTGCAACTTAAGATGAATGCTTGCTTAAGCACCAAAGGGAAACAGTGTCAAAAAAATGCATTTGGCCTTCTAGGCAACAACTTTAAAATGCTGTGAATGCTTACTTATCTGCACTGACAAAGAGAAATCAATGGCACAGATAGTTCAACATGACTGGCAATCTAACATTCTTGTACATTTGGTTCATATTTATATCCTATATTTTGTTTTGTTTTATTTTATTTTATTTTTGCAGTACTTGGGGACTGAACCCAGGACCTTGCACATACTTTTCAAGTGCTCTACCACTGGGCTGCATCCTTAGCCCATTTTTTGTTTTTTATTTTTAGCTAGGGTCTCATTAAGTTACACAGGCTGCCCCTGAGGCACGATTCTCCTGCCTCCACCTCCTGAGTCTCTGGGAGTACAGATGTATGCCACTGTACCCAGCATTTTTATTTATTTTTAAAGACGATCTATTTTGAGTACTTTCAGGTTCACAGTCAAATTGAGAGGAAGGTGCAGAAATCTCCCATACACTGTCTTATTCCCATACATACACAGACCCTCCCGTTATCAACATTCTCCATCAGATAACATTTAGTTTTGAAAGCAAGTATTTATCTAACCTGTTTCCCTAACATGTGTCAAGCTTTGTGTTATTTAGGTGTTGGGGATCAGAGTGTTTGGTAAAGACATACATTTAAAAATGTAATTAAAATACAATATGGTAAAATTTCTGAAAAGTTCTATATAGTTCTATAAGGGCACAGAGTTCCATAAGACTACAAAGCACATACCTAGAATACCTACAAACTAAGTGTCAGGAGGGCTGGGGTGCTCAGTTGATAGAGTGCCGCCCTGCCCTGAGGCCCCAGGTTCGATCCCCAGCACTGCAAAAATGGGAAAAGGATGTGGTAATCCACTCCCGAAGCAGTTCCAAAACGATCAGCCATTGAAAATCCTATGAGGATAGCTATGAGTTGGATCCAACTTGATGGCACCTCACAACAACAGCAACAAGTGTCAGGGAGATAAATGACAGATGGGTTAAAAACAATCAGCGATAATAACATGGAACAAAGTTATCTAATGCTGGTGAGGCTATGGGGATGAACATCCTTACCTATATTCCTGATGAGAATGTGAATTAGTAAGGCCCTTTTAGAAAGTATTCTGGTAACATTTACATTAAAAACTGCACGAATGTGGTTGGGAGTAGTGACACATTCCTGGAATCCCAGCACTGGAAGGTTTAATGCAGGGAGGTGGAGGGTTCCAGGCCAGCTTGGGCCACATAGTGAGATTCTGTCTCAAAAGAAACAAAACAAAACAAAGAAAAAAATTTGCACATATCTTTTGCCACAGCAATGTCCTTTCTGGGAATTTATCTGAAAAAGTAAAAAGCAGGAATAGGAGGGCCGGGTGCGGTGGTGCACTTATGTAATCCCAGCAACTCGGGAGGCGGAGGTAAGAGGATCTTGAGGTTAAAGCCAGAGACAGCCTGCTTAACTTATCAAGACCTTGACTCAAAATAAAATTTAAAAATAGGGGTTCACTTCAGTGGTTAGAACACTTACAAAACATATGTAAGGCTTTGAGTTCAACCCCCAAGTATTATAAAAACAAACAAAAAAACAAAAACACATGAGTAGGAAAAGATATTTGTACAGGATGTTTATGGAGCACTTTTTGTAGATAAAAACACTGCAAGTAATTCAAACGTCCATCAATGTATTAATCAGAGGTTAAATAAATTGCAGTATATCACATTATGGAAATACATACAGCTATTAAAAGAATACTTTAGTTCTGTATCTTCTGACCTAAGTGATGTTCATATATTTTGTTGAGTAAGAAACAACACAGAAGGTAAAGAGAATAATTTTGTTCTTGTTAAAAACAAACAATAGTCATCCAAAAAAATCTTATGTGTGTATTTGTATAAGAATATAAAAACTGGGCCAAGCATGGTGGTGCACGCCTGTAATCCCAGCGGCTTGGGAGGCAGAGGCAGGAGGATTGCAAGTTTGAGACCAGAGGCGGTCTGCGTAACTTAGTGAGCCCCTGTCTCAAAAAAAAAGTAAAAAAATGGGCTGAGGGTGCAGCTCAGTGCTCTAGCACTTTCAAAGCATGCAGGTGCGAGGCCCTGGGTTCAACCTCTAGTACCGCAAGAAAAAATATATATATATATATAAAAACTAGCTGGGTGAAGTGTGCCTGTAATTGGGAGGCCAGAGGCTCCCTGTGTAACTTAGTGAGACCCTGTCTCAAAATACAAAGTAAAAAGTGGGCTGGCAGGGGAGCTCAGTGGTGCAGTGCTTGCAAAAGCATGAGTGAGGACCTGGGATCAAGCCACCAGGACCACAAAACAAAAACAAACAAAAAATACCCTGACGCCCATACCCACACACCAACTGCATGAGCATGGAAGAACCACTGGAGCTGTAGAAGCATAATATTGAGTGTGAAAAGAGGATGGGGATAAGTGGAAAACACACACAAGGCAAAATGGTGAGACAGGGGAGGGAGGTAAGGAAAGTGTGTGTTCGTGCTATAAAGGGGAAATATTTAGAACTTTTTTGTACTACTCTCTTCATTCAGGTTTCTTTTCAAATGTCACATCCTCAGCTCCTTCCAGATACTTTCTATGTATTTACCAAACTCCCATTCTTGACCTTACTTTACAGTTTTTCTTATTTCTATTTCATATTGTATTACTTATTCATTTATTTATTGTTTGGCTCTCCCACTAAAATGCAAACTACATGAAGGTGTGGGAGAAGGTTTTGTGTTGTCTACTGTTGTATCCCCAGAACCTAAAATAGTCTCTGATACATAGACATTGTTGTTGTTAGGTGCCCTTGAGTTGGTATCTGACCTATAGCCACCCTTCATACAGCAGGCAAAATACTATTGTCAGTGCTTCTCTGCTAGTCATAGGGTTTCAATGACTGATTGTTTTTTGGGAGTGAATTACCGGGTCCTTCTCTAAAGCCTATAGCACCTGGTGTTCCCATGCAGTCTCCCATCCAAGTACTAACCAGGCCCAATCCTTCTTAGCTTCTGAGATCTGATGGGATCGGACGCAACAGGGCTACAGCTGTAGGCTGATACATACATAGCAGTCAATAAATATTTGCCATATACATAATGAATGAATTACAACTCATGTACAAAAACTAAAAGTAGACACCAGCAGGTTCAGGTTAAAGCAGCAAACTGTTGTTAGGTGCCATGGAGTCAGTGTCCAACTCATATGACCCTACGTACAACAGGTGAAACACTATTGTCAGTGCTTTTCTGCTATTCATAGGGTTTTCAATGGTGGCTTGATTTTTGGGAGTGGGTTGAGGGTCCTTCTTCTAAGCCTACAGTATCTGGTGTTTCCAGGTGGTTTCCCAACCAAGTACTAATCAGGCCCGACCCTGCTTAGTTTCTGAGATCTGAGAGGATCAGATGCCACAGTGCTAGTGCTGCAGGCAAAAAGTTTCAAATAAAGATACTGAAATGACTGGATGAGGTACCTGACAGCGACTTAAAGAAAAGGTGACTTTTAGTACTCAGCAAATTAAATTTATTAAGCATATGTATTTTAGAATGTTGAAAATAGCAAATGCTCTAATAGGGTGGGCCAGGGCAGAGAGGAAGAAACAGAAGTCTGGGTTGAATAAGTAACCCAATGTGTATGCCTGAGTACTGCCATGGAGGAAAAGTGCAAGACAGAAAATAGCTTTTCCAAATACTTGTAAACTTTGTATGTTGGACAAAGTGGCACATCTCTTATAAAACAGTTTTTCTTTGGTTTGTAAACTAATACACAGGAGGTGAAAATATATATTTAGCTGGCAGATTTAGGTATTAACAGAAAAAGAGTAAAACAATAGGAAGTAATATTGAAAAAAATCAAGCATTCATACTCCTAGCAAAATAGGCATCTAACCTGAAATGCTTATTTAACACCTAAAGCAAATTCTGAAATTGAAGAAAAGTCCATATGTATATTTAAGGCACATATATCAGATAAAAATATTCTTCAAGTTAGAATAGCTTATAGGTAAACTATACATTCTCAAATATAACTTCATATAACAAAACAATTGGAATTAGTTTCTATGTTCTTATATGCATAACTTAGTATTTTAGAAAGAGCAATAATTATGTATATATGTTCTAAGGAATCCACTCACTTTTTATATTTAGACCCTATAATGTTACATTAAATGTAACTTTTTCTAAGACTTCTATTTTTACTTATAGGTGTGGAATTTCTAATACTCAGATAAAGCTATCTGATGGCATGCTGTTATGGGTAAAGCACACACTGCCCACAGAGACAAAGAACTCTATAGGAACAATGATCACATTCCCAAATCCTTTATTTCACCTCTAATCCACAATTTTTTAAAAAATATTTTGAGGGGGGCAGTTCTGGAGGGTTGAGCCTAGAACCTTTGAAATACTTTGCAAGTGCTCTAGTACTGAGCTTCATCCTCTGCCCATTTTTTATTTTTTACATTTTGAGTCAGGGTCTTGTTAAGTTATGTAGGTTGTCTCCGGCCTTGAACTCACAATCCTCCAGCCTCCACCCTCCAAGGTGCTGAAATTACAGGCATGCACTACTGTACCTGGTTCACAAATATTTTTAAACTGTGTATTATAGGAAGTCTATACAAGTAAGGCATTAAACAAAAGAAATAGCTTCTATCCATTCAGCTTTACAAAAACACTTTAAAATGAGAATGAACCCAGTTTAATTGACTTTGACTAAATATGTCTACATTTGATACCTAAACATGTGTTTAGTCATCTGTAGAAAATCTCAATATGTACCTAAAAAGCAGATAATTTATCTTCACTATGTAAGCAGGAAAAATAAGCTAGTTCTTAAAGTTATAGAATTCTCTATTCTATAGGTTATTTTCCTATGAGTCTTTCAGGATTGAAAATAAGTATTGTAGGAACAAAATACAAGCTTGTTTTCTATGAAATAATCATTTTATGTTCTTGAAAGTAATGTACAACTCAGTTTTGAGAATAGAAATTCGTTATTCTAAAATATTAAAAAGAATTTTTTGAAGAATATCTAAGTAATATCATCCTCCTCTATCTCGAAAGGCTTTTAGAAAAATAGCCTATACAATAGAACATTCTATAACTTTACCTTATTTATCCTGTCTAAATAATAAAGATAAATAAACTGAGTTTTAGGTACATATTAGATTTTCTACAGATGACTTAACAAATATTTAGATATCAAATGTAGACATATTTAGTTAAAATCAATTAAACTGAGAAGCCCTTTCCTTCTGGCTGTCTATATTTTTCTTTAATCCTGGTCAGTGTAAACCCTTATTGCCAGTAATTTGTGACTATAACTCTGAGGAAAAATGCTAGCCTCACGATTTTTGTCATTTCTCCCCCCTCTTTCCCTGCAGGCTGCTACTGTTGATGGCCTTTATGGAAATATAAATTCAATCAGCAGCTGCAAATTTCATGAGACGTCCATCTTCATGCTGAATTTCTAACTGAGTGTCAAAACAATCTGTGGATTTCTCTCTGATGAAACACACATTGAATTGTAAATTTCTGCAATTTCCTCATGTTTGAATCTCAGCTGCAGTAAAATAGTGCTAGCCCAGATAGACTCCATACCAGGCTGAAACAAGCAATTTTGTCTTCTTACCCCTTCACTCTATTTAGAGTTAAAAAATTTAAAAAGCCATGACACAAACACCCCTCCCCATGGATAGTTAAATTTTCTATATGATTATAAGAAAATGAAGCTACAAAAACCATTAATATATTTGATATGCTTTTACTGGAAATTTTTGTTAAGAGATTTACTTATCCTATATAACCATCTTTATTTACTTAGACTGCATTTGGAGGAGAACAATGGAATAAGCTTTGATAAAATTAATATTTTCTATATATAATGTCAAGATAGTACAAAAATGAAAAGTAGTCACAAAATAATGACTAGTAACTCAAAGCTTAATGAGAAACATTTTCATTAATTATTGGCACGAGAAAAAATATTAAAACAGCTAGACTAGGCATTCTTAATATATACTTACAACTGGATTAATTTTTCACTAAAAAATAATTTTCAACTAAATGGCAAAATGGAATTGCTTTTAAGTAACACATTATAGACCCTGCATTGTTTATAACTAAGTAAGCCAAAATGTTATGTGCTTTAAAAAGATATCTTAAGAAACTCATTATGTGACTTGTATTCCAAGATAGCAACATACTGGTTTTACAAATATTTCTCATCAATGTTACTAACAAAATAATCCATAGCCCTATTTAAAAATTGAAGAAGATACTGCAGTGATCAAACCTTAGGGATAGTCTATAGAACAAGTAGTGAAATGACAAGTGTTCATTCATTCAACAAATATGTACAGAACATCTCCTGTGTGTCAGATGATGTTACCAGGCATTGAGTGTGCAGATATGTGCAGAACACAAGAACACAGCACTTTACCTCAGAGAAGACTGTCTAACACACACTCACTCACTCTCTCTCTCTCTCTCTCACACACACACACACACACACACACACACACACACACACACACAGAAAATCACCTGTTAAATCACAGTAAAGTAAGTGATATAAACTGGTACAAATTTAGGACAAATTTAGGAGAGCAATGAAGAAAGGACCAACTCTCAATGAGCAGTCAGTGAAGCTTTCAGACAGAAACATGGTTCCTAAGGACGTAACGGAGGTAGCCAAGAAAGCAGTGGAAGAGAAGCATTTGAGGCATAGGAGGGAATACAATTAAATACATGCAAGTATGAAATAGAGTATCTGTGGAAAACAGTAGCTGGAGATGGAGAAGAGGGCTGGATATATGGAGTGGTAGAATAGGTAGGCTGGAGTATTTAAATATTTATTTCAACATTTATATTTTAAATAACAAAATATTTATTCAAACATTGCCCAGAAGGAAGGACAGTAGGGAAGGACTTTAATCAGGAATATAAAAATAGTGAATGATATCTCTCAAAAGGATATAAAAGCTATAGTAAAATGATTAAGAATACAGACCCCTGGAGCCAGACTTGGTTCTAATCTAGCTATGCCATGTCCTAACTATGTGTTTTTGGTTAAGTTACTCCCTTTATGTCTCAATTAGCTCATCAGTAAAACAATAATATTATATGCTGCAGATTTAGTATGAAAATTAAGTATCTTATTACTATTACATTATTATGTTACAGTATGGTAGGATGTATAGGTCTAACTCTAAAATACATAAGTCTTAAGATGAATAATTACCTGAAATACTCTTTGGTATAAACTCTTCAACTTATTTTCATCTAGAAAATATTTACTGAGTGCTTATTATATACCATATACATGTCTCTTCGGGCTGGGATTTAGCTCAGTTGGTAGAACACTGACCTGCAGTCTCTGAGGTCCTGAGTTCAATTCCCAGCACTGCAAAAATGGGAGAAGGGCCTGGCAATCCACTCCCAAGGCAATCCCGAAACAGTCAGCCATTGAAAACCCTATGATGCTCGCTATGGGTCGGATACCAACTTGACAGCACCTAACAACAACAACAAGAAGTCTCTTCTCCCAAAAAAAAGTTTACAAAAACAAACAAATCAAGAAGAAAGCTAAAATATGTTCCAAATAGTTTGTTTGTTTTGTTTTGGTACTAAGTCTTAAACCCAGGGCCTCGCACTTGCATGCTTTGCAAGTGCTGTACCACTGAGCTGCACCTCCAGCCCATTTTTTTTAATTAGAAATTTTTAATGTACAACCTAATGTGTTCCTTTTTTTTTTTTTTTTTTTTTTTTTTTGAGACAGGGTCTCACTAAATTACACAGACTGCCTCTGGTCTTGAACTTGTGATGCTCTGCCTCCCAAGCCACTGGGATTATAGATGCACGCCACCGCACCCAACCAAAATAGATTTTTTAAAAAAGCCTTTAATATAGATAACCAACCAATATTCTTAAAGTATAAGGCCATCAAATTTCATCACTGTTAAAAAATACAGGAAATTTTTACAACATGGTAGTCTAAGCTAATGTGTAGGGATTTCCATTCTGTTACAAACATAAAGGAATGGTGACAAAGCACTTTAAAAATAGTAGATTGTTAAAAATTAAAAAAGGAAAGAGTCCTTGAGTGCTGGAAATAGACATCAAAGCCAGAGCCATAACCTTGAACTAAGATTGATAATCCATTTCATTTCTGACCCAACTCTAGGCCCTAAGGGCTGAGGGCTTGGAATTTAAGTTTAAGTCCCTTGGTAGGAGAGGAAATTTACCTTTAGCTACTGTGAGGTGGAGGAGGAAGAAATGATCATGTGCATAAAGCTCACAATATCAAAGAGTTATACTAATTGTGAAAATCTAACTAGAAGAACCTTGGCCCATGAACTCTGAGGTGAAGTAAAGAAGCCAGTCATTAGTTTGGGACTTTGAGTAGGAGAGCAGAGAGAGTAATCACAAGCAAAGAATCAAAAAATTGGGAGCAGTATCATATGTATGTGAGGGTTTCAAATTTACAGAACTGTGTACTGTGAACATCATAAGTTAAAAAATAATATAACATCTGGTGAGACCTTTGAAATCTTTTAGGATCCAAAAGACAGAAACATAAATAACCCCACAGAGATACTCACAACACTAGATTTTCTTAGAATAAATTATTGTTGTTGCTGTTGTTGTTGTTGTTGTTAGGTGCCAGAGAGTCAAGTCCAACTCATAGAGACTCTCATAGAGTTTTCAGTGGCTGATTGCCTCGGGATTGTTTCCGGTGTAGGCTACCATGTCCTTCTCTCATTTTATATGGTGCTAGAGATTGAACCTCAGCATGCACAGAGCAGCACAATTCCTACGAAAGACTAGCTTATAATAAAAAATTTAAAACTTGAAGACATTACCAGAAAAGGAAAGTTTTAGCTGGTATAATAGTCAACCTCCAAAAACAAAAACAGAATAACCTAATACTATAAATAGAATACAGACTATTCTTGACTTACACTGGTTCAACTATAATATTTAGACTTCATGATGGTGGAAAAGTATACTTATACCATCACTCTGTTTTAAAATTTCAGTTTAATATTCAATAAATTGCTCAAGATATTCCACACTATTATAAAATAGGTTTTATGTTAGATTTGCCTAACTATAGGTTCATGAAGTATTCTGAGTACATTTAAGGTAGGCTAGCTAAGCTCTAATGTTCAATAGGTTAGAAGAATTAAATGCATTTTCAACTTAAGATATTTGTGGTTTGCAATGGGTTTGAGGGGACACAACCCCATAGTAAGCTAAGGAACATCTGCATACTGAAAGTGGCAAAAGCAATAAGCATGTTTAGAATGATTTTTAAAATGAGAAAAGCCACAATGAAAAATAACTAAATGTTTATATCAGAAAATAAGAAGGATGAAAACTGATGATACAAAATTTAATTCAAGAAATTAGAAAAATAATACTGTGAAAGTTGGTGGAAGAAGAGATACCCAAAACAGAATTTACAAAATTAAAAAAAGGAAAATTAATATTTAATGAAATAGAAAATAAATAAGTAACAAAACCAAAAGCTGATTTTTTGAAAAGAATGGTAGACAAATTTATTATTAATTGCTCAGGTTTTACAAGGGAAGGTATACTATAAACCATGTTAGGAATTTGTAAACATACATTAAAGGGTAAGAGATAAATAATTTGTGCAAATAAACTTGAAAATATAACTGTATAATTTTCTAAAATGTATGAATTATCAAAAAGGATCAAAGAAGAATTGGAAAAATAAAAAGAACCTACAACTATTAAAGAAATTGAACTAATAATAAAATATCATCCTGTAAAAATACTACTGAGCCTAGAAATTCTAACTAGTGAACTTCCTAGGGAACACAGGCACAGGTCTCCCCTGTCTTCTCCTCCACAGGATAGAAAAAGAGGGAAAATGCTTCACTTCTTTGGGGTTTAGCTCAGTTGGTAGAGTGCTGCTCTGCACTCCCTGAGGCCCTCATTTCAATCCCTAGCACTGCAAAAAATAAGAGAAGGAACGTGGGAGCCCACTCTCAACAGAAATCTCAAAAGCTATTGAAAATCCTGTAAGAGTCTTTATGAGTCCAATCCGATGAGACGCACCTAACACACATACCAACACACAGCATAGCTTGATACCCAAATCAGAAGAAGCCAGTAGAAGAAAGGAAATAATAGATATAAAAATCATTCATTTACATCACATGTTCTCACTCATATGTGGGAGCTGAATCAAAATTATAAGAAGCAAAAATCCTATTCAAAGGTCAGATCAAAATAAAAGGAAAAAAAAAGCTAAGAATGGCGTCAATATAAATGGTCTAGAAAATGCACGCAATTGTTCTGACAAGATAGAAACAAAGTTCACTACAGGAAAAGTTTCTTCTTAAACAGAACTGGAACCCAAGGACATACAGAAAAATATTACCAAGTAAATGATAGAGAAGACTTAGATGGGGAGGGGGGGGATGGGGGAGGCATACAAGAGGGTAAGGGGGAACCTATATGAAAATGTACATCAAAATGCATATATGGAAATGTCACAATGAAAAGCATGTCAGAATGAATCACATTAAGGTGTACATTAAAAATTTCCAATAAAAAAATCATTCATTTAGAAAACTAGGTATTTACGTTACTCTCTTGAAAGCTTAACTTGACATTAAAGAAAAAAGTTATATTTTTTCCAGTATTACTATATACATTTCTTCAGGTTCTTTAATCATTATGATGTTAAAAAAAAAAAAAGGTAGTCTTTCTAAGAGACCTCTTAAAAGTTTGCCTTAATTTGTTAGGTACAGAAGTATCCTGCATTTTAAAAGAGTATTTATTAACACTATGCTTGTGAAGAAAGTTAAGAGTTAAAGAAAAGAGGCAGAAACTAAAGAATAAGACTAGAGAAGAGAGAAGATAGGGAAAAGAAGATAGAAGAGCAACAAACATCATTTACTCTATGTCAGATAATCATCAAAATACCAACATATTTACTGATATAATCTCCAAAATCATGCTATGATGATTGTTGTTGTTGTTGTTGTTGTTGTTGTTAGGGACCCTCAAGTCATGTATGACTCATAGTGACCCTCATAGAGTTTTTGATGGCTGTTTTTTTCTGAATTCTTTGGGGAATGGGCTGCCATTTCCTTCTCCCATTTTTGTGATGCTGGGGATTGAACCCGGGTCCTCAGACTGTGCAGTGCAGCGTTCCATCAACTGAGCTAAACTCTAGCCTCTGTTGTTGTTGTTGTTGTTGTTGTTGTTGTTGTTGTTAGGTGCCACTGAGTCGGATCTGACTCATAGCAACCCTCATAGAGTTTTCAAGGGCTAATTGTTTCGGGATTGCTTTGGGAGTGGATTGCCATGTCCTTCTCCCATTTTTGTGGTGCTGGGGATTGAACCCAGGGTCTCAGAGAGCATGGTGCAGCACTCTACCAACTGACCTAAACCTCAGCCCTGTGGCTGTTATTAGGTGCTATCAAGTCATGTCCAACTCACAGAAACCCTCTGTACAACAGAAAGAAACACTACCCGACACTGTGCCATGCCCGGCACTATTGTTGGTGCTTCTCTGTATTCACAGGGTCTTCAATGGCTGATTGTTTCAAGAGTGGGCTGCCAGGTCCTTCCCCCAAAGCTACAGCACCTGGTATTCCCAGGCAGTCTCCCATCCAAGGACTAACCAGGCCCAATCCTTCTTAGCTTCCGAGATCTAATGGGATGGGACGCCATTACACAGATTAAAAAACAAGTAAAAAAAGTAAATTAAAATCATTCCAATTTTCTTTGTGGAAGAAGATATTCAATGGCCCCAGATGCAACACTAAAAAAATGAATCTTGGGGTGAGATGCTGTGCTACACACCTATAATGCCAACTCTTAGGGAAGCTGAGACAGGAGGATCCCAGGTTTGAGGCCAGAGGCCGCTTGTGAAAAGTCAGTACAAAAAAAAAAATCTTAAAACTTGTTTTGTTGTGTACGATATTTTATTTGGATAAAATGTTCTTAGTTATAAACTAAAAAGTTTTCCACAATATATTGCCGTGGTATTCTAACAGCATTTCTAAATAGATGAAGAGCACAGACTTTGCTAAAATTCCTTTTACCTTTTCTATTTTACTTGTTCTAAGTAAATGTCTCTAAGTATTCAAAATAGCACGAGAAATCATTTATACAGTGATTCTTAAGCATGGCTGATTGATAACTGGTGCTACCAGGGGAGATTTGTAAAATACACTTTTTTTTGTTGTTTGTTTTGGTTTTATTTATTTGTTCCTTTTGGACAAGGTCTTGCTCTATAACCCAGACGAGCCTCGAACTCATGTTCCTCCTGACTCAGCATCCTGAGTGCTGGGATTACAGGCAGGCATCATTAGGTCTGGCTAAAATGCAGGTTCCTAAACCATTCATCAAGCCATGGAACCGGAAAGTCTGAGATATAATTAAGTTTTGTTGTCATTGTTTGTAAAGTTTGTATTATTTTGACCAGTTACTCAGGGAATCTCTAATATAGAGGCTATGGAGGATAAACAAGATTTAAGAAAACTATAAGCTAGTTTTTGTTATAAATGCATAAATACACTTCAGGTTCTGGGTCATAAACTGGTATTATAGAAATAAAACCCCATTTTTATTGCTATTTATATAGGTTAAATTTAAAGCAGTTAAGTTCTAATTTATTAATAAAAATTAATAAGGTTTGATGAATTTAAAACAGGGGTGTACTGCTAAATGTTTAACAATGGTCTCTCTGAGCATATTTCTAATATGAATATTGACTGGACTATAGTTTTTGAATACTGGAAGACTATTTCCTCAAGTCTTGTGCTTATTTACAATGTAAGGACTATGGACGTAACATGTATTAACATTTTCTCCATCACTTTCTTCATTGCTATAAACAAAATAATCCTTGATTTGTAGCAATTGGCAATTTCTGTGGTACAAACTTTCTGACATAGTCAAGTTCAAACTACTAACATAGTGCCAATGAGTGTGTAATTAGGAAGAGATGCACAGTAGCCCACCATTACTGTAGTTCACCCTCATGCACTGGGGACATGCACCGAGACCCCCAACAGATACCACAGGTAGTAACAAGCCCTATATATACATATTTTTTTCCACATACATTCATAACTATGATAAAATTTAATTCATAAATTAAGCAAAGTAAGAGATTAACAGTAACTAATAATAAAATCCCCTGTGTGTGTCCGTTTGCCAAATTGTGGGGTCTTGCATGTTACTATGACACTGAAAGTTATGCTGCTGGCATTATAGATACCAGCAGGGTCACCAAGCTCAAAAGTTTCAGCTGTGCTTCCAGACTAAGACAGACTAGGTGGCAGGACATGCTAGCCCACTCAAAAAAATTAGCCATTGAACACTCTATGAATAACAAAGAAATACTACCAGATATGGTGCCAGAAAATGAGCCCCCCAGGTTAGAAGGCTTTGAAAAGATGACTGAGGAACAGTTGCCTCCTCAAAGTAGAGACTACCTTAAATGGGAATGGAGTAAAGACCCAGGGACCTCCATTTTCTGATGTAGCACGACTCAAAATGGGGAGGAACAACTGTAAATATTCATTAATAATTAGAACATAGAATGTACGTAGTATGAATCTAGGAAAATTAGAAATTGCCAAGAGGGAAATGGAATGCATCAACATCGACATTCTAGGCATCAGTGAGCTAAAATGGACTGGCATAGGCCATTTTAAATCAGATAATCATATAGTCTACTATGGCGGAAATGACAGATTAAAGAGAAATGAGGTTGCATTTGTCATAAAAAAAAGACATCTCAAGATCTGTCCTGAAGTACAATGATGTCAAGGATAGAATAATGTCCATACACATGCAAAGAAGGCTAGTTAATATAACTATTATTGAAATTTACACATTGAATTAAACCACTAGTGCTACAGATGAAGATAGGGAAGATTTTTACCAGTTTCTGCAACCTGAAATAGATTGAACATGCAATCAGGATGTACTGATAACTACTGGTGACTAGAATGCTAAAGTTAGAAACAAGAAGGCTCAGTAGTCAGAAAATATGGCCTTGGTCACAGAAACGATGCTGGAGATCACATAACAGAATTTTGTCACGCCAAAAACCTTTTCATTGCAGATACATTTTTTTCACCAACAAAAACAGTGATAATACACATGAAATTCACCAAAGGGAACATGTTGTTGTTGTTGTTAGGTGCCATCAAGTCGTGTCTGACTCATAGCGACCCTCACAGGGTTTTCAATGGCTGATTGCTTTTCGGGATTGCCTTGTGAGTGGATTGTCACGTGCTTCTCCATAAAGGGAGCATACAGGAATTAAATTGACTACATTTGTGGAAAGAGATGATGGAAAAGCCCAATATCAAAAGTCAGAAGAAGACCAGGTGCTGATTATGGATCAGATCATCAACTGCTCATATGCAGGCTCAAACTGAAACTGAAGAAAATTAGAACAAGTGTACAGGGGCCAAGGTATGACCTTGAGTGTATCCTACCTGAGTTCAGGGACCACCTCAAGAATAGGTTTAAAGCGGTAGACAATGATGATCAAAGACCAGTCGGGGTTTGACATAACATCAAAGACATCATTCATAAGGAAAGCAAAAGGTTATTACACAGACAGGAAAAAAAGAAAACACCAAAGTACATGTCAAAAGAGACTCTGAAACTTGCCCTTGAACATTGAGAAACTGAAGTAAAAGGAAGACATGATGAAGTTAAGGAATTAAACAGAAGATTTCAAAGGGCAGCTTGAGGAGACAAAATCAAATATTATGACATATGCAAAGAGCTAAAGATAGAAAACCAAAAAGGAAGAACATGTTCTGTTTTTTTCAAGCTTTAGGAATTGAAGAAAAAATTCAAGCCTTGAGTTGCAATAGTGAAGGCTTCTACAGGGAAAATATTAAATGACACAGGAAGCATCAAAAGAAGATGGAAGGAATACACAGAGTCATTATACCAAAAGGAATTGGTGGATTACCCACTATTTCAAAAGGCTGCATATGATTAGGAACCAATGGTACTGAAGGATGAAGTGGAAGCTGCCTTGAAGGAACTGGTGAAACACAAGGCTCCAAGAATTGATGTAATACCAATAGAGATGTTTCAACAAATACATGCAGCACTGGAGGTGGTAACTTGTTTATGCCAAGAGACTTGGAAAACAGCCACCTGGCCAGCTGACTGGAAGAGATTCATATCTGTGCCTCTTCCCAAGAAAGGGGATCCAACCAAATGTGGAAATTATTGAACAATATCATTAATATCATTTGTTGTTGTTGTTGTTAGGTGCCGTCGAGTCGAGTCCGAGTCATAGCGACCCTATGTACAGCAGATCGAAACACTTGCCAATTCTGTGCCAGGCAAACCATCTTATTTATGTTTAAGCCCATTGTTGCAGACACTGTGTTAATCCATCTGGTGGAGGGTTTTCCTCTTTTCCATTGACCTGCCACTCTTCCAAACATGATGTCCTTCTCCAGGGATTGTTCTCTCCTGACTACATGTCC
>VMDO01014481.1:0-54382 GCA_007922755.1 Pedetes capensis | reverse complement strand
ACTGCCACTCGAGGCTTGAATTTTTTCTTCACTTCCTTAAGCTTGAGAAACACAGAGCGTGTTCTTCCCTTTTGGTTTTCTGCCTCCAGTTCCTTGCACATGTCATTATAATATTTGTTTTTGTCTTCTCAAGCTGCCTTCTGAAATCTCCTGTTTAGTTCCTTAACTTCATCATGTCTTCCTTTTGCTTTTGCTGCTCGACGTTCAAGGGCAAGGTCCAGTGTCTCTCTTGACCAGACGGAACATACAGAAATCAAATTGACTACATATGTGCAAAGAGACGATGGAAAAGCTCTGTACAAAATGTCAAAAATGATTACGTAGAGCTCCTAAAACCTTTAGGTGAAAGGTGGATGGGAATCTTATAAAAGACAGACCAGGCTGACATTTGAACTAGCTAGTGAGTCTTAAAATCATTAAAAGTAGGACAATCAGACATTCTGTCCCTTCTGATGTAATTCAATAGGAAGTGAACAGTACAACCTATAAAATCAAAAGTGCACCTAATTAAATCACTAGATCTAATTACCAGTGTACTGGAAATAGAAGAGATATAGAAGCATATTAAATGACTCCATAAGGACACAATCAGATGGAAACAACAGAATGTGGAAAGTCCTACAGGACCCAAAGCCTTCCCCTACCCCATTTTAAACAAATAAATAGCATTGTTAAAGTAAATTAAAATGGAAACCAGGCCTGAAGAATCCTTTAGTAGACAAAGCTAGTTAGACCTTATAAGTGAACTTAACCTTCCTCAGTTTACAAACATAAGTTGTGTTAGTCAGCTTTCCATCACTATGAAAAAAAAAATACCTGAGATAAACAACTTAAAAAGAGTAAAGATTTGTTTTGACTTGTGGTTTCAGTCTATGGTGGCTTGACCTTATTGCTTTTAAGTGTGTGGTGGCACAGTCCATAATGGTGGAGGGGTGTGGTAAAGGAAAGCTACTCACCTCATGGCAGCCAGCAAGTAAAGAGAAAGTCCATTTTTATAACAAACCCCTTACCCCCAAACCCATTACACACTGACTCCATAAATGTATTAATCTATTCATGAGGTCAAAGCCTTCATGATCCAATCACCTCCCAAAGGCCTCTGAATAATGCTGAATTGGGAACTATGCCATTAACCTATGAATTGGGGGCATGGGGGTGGCATTTAGGATCTAAACCATAGTATAAATGAAATGTAACTTGTGCTATTTCTTATAAATGCTTATGTTAAAGAAAAATGAAACTTCAAGCTAACCAAAAAGAAGCCACCAATCAATATCACTGGGGACGTCCCACAAGATAGGCAATAAGCAATAGGATCACTATAATCAATCTATATTTTCTTTGTTTTACTTCAGGTTTACCCCGTAAAACCTCTGCCTTATATGCCCTTGTATGAACCCACAAATCACTTACAGTTTGGAGCTACCCAATACATGAATTGCTGTTTGCTTGAATGTATTCATTAAAATTTTATCATGTTTCAATTTCCCTTTTAATAGCCTAGAAAAGGAAAAATAAGGGAAAGGGAGAATACTGTAGATAAAAATCTTAAAGATATGTAGGTAAAATGTAATGTGTGGCCAGTATTGATCTCAATGCAAATAAATTAATTAAAAGATACTTTTGAAACAATAAGAGAAACAATGAATATATATATATATATATATATATATATATATATATATATATATAACTTTGAATGATTTTAACCAATCATTGTTATGTTTTTAAACATAATATTAGTATTGTGATCATGGTTTGGAAAAGGGAGTTCTTAATAGCGATAAATACATACATACTGATGGGTCAAATAAGATCATATTGATGGGTAAAATAAGATGATGCACAGGATTTGCTTTAAATACTGAGAAAAAATGGAATTGCAGGGGACAGATGAAATAAAATAACAGAACATCACTAATTGTTGAAGTTGGGCAATAGGCAAATGTAGGTTTCTTATATTATATATTTTATATTTATTATAATTTTTATATTATTTATTTCTATATGTACTCTGTATATTTATATTTATTCACCTCAATATATATTTGTATATGTTTTAATGTATACACAATGAAGAATTAAATTCAAATTAATGTAACTATTCTGTTATAACAGTAAAGATTTAGAAGGAGAGAATCACCATAGAAATACTTCTTAATTGTCTTTGTTTTGCAGGGCTAGGGATCAAACACAGGGCCTTACACATACTCAGCAAGCTATCTTCCACTGAGCTACATCATCTGCCCCTTAATTATGTTTTAAAATGAATAATAAGAAAATCTCCCTTCTTATGAAAGTAAAAAAATATATTTCAGAAATATTTCTTAGCAAAGCAAAAGTATTACATCTGAAAACTTTACTTAAGCCATCAAACAATTATGAAATTCAGCTTATCAGAGCACCGCCAACGTTGAACACACTGTAGCCAAACATTCTTCAGTGGTAATCTTTGTTCAGTTTGTCTTTCAAAGGAAGAAAGTTATTTCTCCTGTTGCTTTGTCATATGTTCTTGTGCAAGGACAATATTTCCCTGTACAATGATTTTTAGTCATTTTTCTAGGACTTCTCTTTTCTCTGGTATCAATTTATAATATAGCTATGTGTTTGGTTACACACTTGAGAATGGAAGGATGTTCAGTTCCTGAACCAAGATGAAAAAGTAGGTTTTACTTCCTTATGAAGTAAAAGTTTAAGGATCCAATTTAGTTTACCTTTTCATAACTTCAGTTAAGCCTAAACAACTAAGGGATGTAAACATTTGTTTGATTTTATCTCCCACCAGATTCTGTTTTGGTGTGGTAAAGAAATGAATCTCAATGAATGCAGGACAGGTAGGTTAAAGTGTTCACTAAATGCCCTGTTTCTAAGTTAAGAATTAGTGGTTAGGGGGAAAAACATGTACCTTTCAGGTACTTGGATAAAAAGTTTATATAAATATACATTATTACATATTGGGAGGAGTTTATGGAATTCAAACATTTCAGAACTCAACTTTGTGCAAAACACAAATATGTTCTATTAGGTTTCAAAACAACTGGATTTCAGAAGTGAAGTGATTCTCTTGCAAGCAAAATAAATAGTCCAAGGAATGTGGTATTATGCCCATTGATGTCCCAAACTCTGATGACAATTTTATCCTGCTACCAAAGAAGACAATGGACTTTTTTGCAATAAGAATACTACAGCTTGACAGGAGGGCCCTGCTCTGCTGTGAATGAGGCTGCTTTTTTCCACCCTGCCCACCTTCAGAGTGGGCCAGACACTGCCAGCTGGCCGTCTACAAGTCTCAGCTCCTTGGCAGGTTGGCAGAAGACCAGAGGCCATGACTGCCTTTCAGCAGCACACCTGGGAGCCAGTAACTTCTTGGCTTTGGTTTGTGGATAGGAGGTGCAATTCAGGCTCTTGAAAAGCCATGCAGAATTGTTTCATGAGCAATGGTCTCTTTGCTTTTGGTTTATGTCCATCTGCTAATAAATGGAAGAAATAAATTGGCTTTAGCATAGCTGACTGCCTGAAATTTTCAGTTGAATGCAAAAAAATTTACTTTCATCATAAAATTGGGGTGAGGCAGGGTTTGAGGAGAATTATAGCTACATATAGCATGCAGCGGTAGCCCTGTGGCATCCGATCCCATCAGATCTCGGAAGCTAAGCAGGGTCAGGCCTGGTTAGTACCTGGATGGGAGACCGCCTGGGAACACCAGAAGCTGTAGGCTTGGGAGAAGGACCTGGAAACCCCCTCCCAAAAATCAGTCTGCCATTGAAAACCCTATGAACAGCAGAGAAGCACTGACAATAGTGTTTCCCCTGTTGTACGAGGGTCGCTATGAGTCGGATACCGACTCGACGGCACCTAACAACAACAACAACATAGCCACATATGAACAAATATGCATATCTGAAACACATGGCCAGTAGACCAATGTGGGTCCCGCAAAGCTAAGTGCAAACATTTTCAGAGTCGTGTGGTTGGCACAATCTTATCTTAATAATTCTGTTTCTAAGACATTGACTTTTCTTTCTTTCCTTTGCTATGATTGTAAGGGCTTTACTGTTTGTGTCCAACCCTACATTTTCCTCTGCCTGGCCTACAGGTAGAAATCTAATTAATAAAAATTAGTTTGATGAAAAGAATCATTTTATGCCTGAAAGTGGAAAAGAAATGTAAATGTATGGGAAATCAGCTTAAAGAAATTCCATTTTAGCCCTGCTGAAATGCACATTGGAAAAATAGAATGACTGGGCTTACTCCAGGAAAAATCCCCAAGCCAAGTTTCTCAACATGGACAATAGATGATAGAATTGATTTTCAGTTAATAATTTCAGAAGTTATTCTTAATGATTCCATGGATAAACTGAAGATTACCTTTCAAATTAGTTTAAGTATCAGATTTCTATCACAGGAATTTTGATAGCTAATCTGAATTTGCCCCTTCATTGAGAGAACAGATGAGAAAGTCATGACCTTTGAGTAGCTAAGGACGTCTCTATTTAAGTTCAATATGGTAACCCTACTTTCAAAGTTAGATTGAGTAGCTTCAATCAGAAAGGTCAGAAAGACCAGCCTTAGGATAGAACTACTATATGACTCAGGAACCTAATTCCACTTGGAATTGGTGTTCCATTGGAGTGGAACACCAATTCCACTCCTAGGTATATGCCAAAGGAAGACAAGTCATCATAGCACAGGGACACCTGCACTTCCACATTTATTGCAGCATTCATCACAATTACAAGGACATAGAATGAGCTCAGATGTCCATCAACAGATGATTGGATTTTAAAAATGTGGTATATATACACAATGGAATATTGTTGTGTTGTATTCTTCAGCAGTAAAGAAGAATGAAACTATGTCATTTGCAGCAACATGAATTGGACTGGAGATCATCATTTTAAGCCAAATAAGCCAGATTCAAAAAAAGAGAAATGCTGCCTATTCTCACTCACATGTGGGAGTTAGATTTACCCTAAAGGTAAAAAAAAAAATTAGAGAGAGAGAGAGAGAGAAAGACAGAGAGAGAGAAAGAGAGAGAGAGAGAGGAAGGTATATTTCTAAGGTTGGAAAATACAAGGAGACCCATTAGGAATGGAGAGGGTACCAAGGGTGGGGTGGGAGGGGAAAATAGAGAGGGGGAGGAGGAGAAACATATGGGAGAACAGAGGGAGAGAACAAGTGAAAAATATAGGATGAAATTATGTGAAAATCCCATAACGAGTCTCACTATACTGTATATAATTAAAAAAAAAAAAAAATCAAGCCAGGCATGGTGCGGCATGCCCGTAATCCCAGTGATTTGGGAGGCAGAGGCAGGAGAATCACAAGTTCAAGGCCAGAGGCAGCCCACATAACTTAGTGAGATCCTGTCTCAAGATAAAAAATACAAAAGGGGCTGGAGGTGCAGCTCAGTAGTAGGGCATTACCAAGTATGTCCAAGGCCCTGAGTTCTGCCTCTAAAACCATAAAAAATCATACTATACCTCATAAATATGTACAATAATCATTACACATGAATCAAAATTTTCTTTTTTCTTTTGTTTTTGTTGTTGTAAAATGTTTAAGGAGATGGAAGTGTCAACAATCCTGCTCTGATAATTGCAGTGTATATATGAACTGGATTACCAGTCTGTACCCTATAAATATGTACACTAAAAATACTTAATAAGAAACAGTTTTAGGAATAGACATAATTGGTAGTTAATGATATTATATAATTCTAGGATTATCTACAAGGATTTCAGTTCTTCATGGCTTCTTGCCCATTTTCTGATGCTTGAAATCTCATCATCTAAGCTTCATCCTTCATTTGCTTACAACTATGATCTTTTATCTTTGTCAAAATTCAACTGACATTTGAAACACTTAAAGCTATAATGGAGTCAGTATACAAGGTGTCATCAAAAGATACAGTGATTGTTTAAATTTTTAAAAAGTGTATTACAGTAAAAGACACACTGATATCAATCTCCCTCAAAATGTTCCCCCTGGCCTCAAACATACTTATCCCATCTTTTTTGCTACTTTCTGAAGCAGTTCTTCCTCTTTCATGAATGACTTTGGTTGTGCTGTTGTAGCTGCCTCAATGTCTGTAATCCCAGTGATTTGGTAGGCAGAGGCAGGAGAATCACAAGTTCAAGGCCAGAGGCAGCCCACATAACTTAGTGAGATCCTGTCTCAATATAAAAAATACAAAATGTTTTGAATCAATTCAAAACATTTACCTTTCATGATCTTTTTGACTTTGAGGAAGAACCAGATGTCACAGGGTACCAGATCCAGTGAATAAGGTAGATGAGGACACAACTTACTGATTTTATTTGACCGAGATTCCGTATCAAAAGTGATGTGTGCCACAGGGCATTGTCATGATGGAGGATGAAACTAAAGACATTCACAAAAGAGGACTTCCAGAACTGTTTCAGAATGTGGCAAGGACAATGGAGAAAGTGTGTTCAAATCCAGGGGGAATATTTTGAGGAAGATGAATGGCAATGTGTCTTTTACTGTAATAAAATTTTTAAAATTTAAACATTCACTGTATTTTTTGATCACACATTGTACTCTTGCTTCTCAAACGCCACAGGCTCATGGGAATTCTCCTGCCTATTCCTATTCCTATAACTTTGTATTCATACTTCTGCAAGAATATCTTTCGTAGTTATCGTCAAAACTCTCTTTGCTGGTCATTGGTAATGGTGAGGCACCTATTTCTTGGGGCTCAAGAGAGAACTTTTTCTTCTAAGAAGGTTCTTACATTTTTCAGGTTTAGAAACAAAGCTGCACATGAGTATAAATGAGTGGTCCGGTGGCAGGTTTTGTTAGAAAGGGACATGAATGTCCCAGTGAGAAGAACCATGGTACAAGGGGGAGGGCGGCAACAAAGACAAGCATTCCTTCCTTTAATGCTGCACACAGAATAGCCTTCTCAGGTGAGGCTAGGCGCTCTGATTGCTGCAGTCAGTGGTCTGACAACATATGGGAAGTCAAGCTGAGCTTGAAACCAGGAGTACATGGAGGAGAGCAGGTAGGGACTACGGCTAGAAGAGGAACCCTCCTCAAACACCTGGAAGCGAAACAGTGGCGTTGCCTTTCCTTTAAAAAAAAAACCATCCATGTCATCTCCCTTTCAGCAAGTTGTTTATCTTGAGACATCTGCACAGCCAGCTGAAAGGAATGTGGATCCAAGAAAATGGAAATGCTAACTCATAAGAGGTTGTGTCACTTGTCCAAGATCCTACAAGAAGGTACAGTAATAGCAGAGCCAACACCCCACAGAGACGTCCAGGCTTCCTGCTTGTAGCTTTGGCCTCAGATGATTCATTGTCTCTCACTTTATCTCTGGCATGCACTTAGTGATGCAGAGTCATCTGAGCAGTCTTAAAAGGACAGAGGTCACACTGTTAAATGTTCTTTCTACATTCCTCCACACACTTCCTTGGGAATTTAGATTAGTACTATTCTTCTTTTTAAGGGTGGAAAATATTGTAAAGGTCACCTTTATCTTCTATTAAGATTACAACTGATGAAATGATGTGGCAGGACTACCTGCTAATTATATGGGAAAGCACAGCCTTCAGGGAAGACCCATTGCCCTGTGACTGTTCACACCTGTCCACAGAGCTTCTTAACTTCTTCTCCACTGATACCTTTGGCCATCTAGAAGAACCTTTGGATCTCTTCTGGCAGTAATGTTATTAAAACTTAAAATAAAATGCCTAGGATTACATAGACTCCCAAAGGAAACCAATTATGTTGAAATACAGCTTTCAAAACATTAAAATACCAAAATTTTGATGTAGTCATATATGAGCTTCTTTAATAATAATTATATAATAAGACATAGTGGCCAGTTTAATAAGGATCATAATTTCAAAATAGTGATGGAGTAAGTGGTTTTTGAACATATCTGCCACTACCGCAATGTGATAGAATAACATCTGCGATTTCTATTACTGATGAATCATAGTAACAGTCACTGTGGTTTGTTGTCTACATTCATAATTGAAGAAAATGATCATTTCTGTTTGAGGTTAGTGAAAATAAAAATATCTTTTTTACAATCCAAATTTACAGCCTGAATTATATCCAAGAGATTGGGAACCCCTGGCTTAGAAGATTTGTTGCAGTATTGTACCTGATAAACTTCCTTACTGGCTTATGGACAGAAATTTGCATAGATGACCCAACTGAACTTTCAAAGCATTCTCCCCAAGTTTTTCCTCAAATTTTAATTTTTCATATGCAAAGGTACAACTTAACAATCTTTGATTTCACACCAGGAAACTGGCAAGATTGATTCCAGCCAGAACCATATTTCCTTCCATTTTGTTGATGTGTTAAACATCAGAGAGGCTGAATTGGTGGTGCTCCTCTGGCCAAGGCAACTGAATGGCTTCTGTCTTGAGGGATTGATTCCCTACTTCCTCTGGTGACTCTTTAAGCAAGGGAGTGTATGGACCATGCTGTTTCCACATGTTTATATATATTTTTTTTCTTGAAAGGATTTCTTAAAACAGATGCTGCCTTTCCATGACAGAAGCCTCTGGATGCTGTTTGTTCACAGAGAACAGATCACGCTGTTTATGACTTTGCATTTGGGAGAACAAATTCTAATTCTACCGATGTTGGTTTTTCCACTGGAATTCTTGGCAACAGTGTACACAGGCATAAGTATGTACCCGCCAAATTCCATTTTCAGTCTTCCCAAGAATCTGTTTTAAGTATATTTACTTTATATGTCTATTCTAATAATTTCAATCAACCCAAACATTGTTTCACTTCTTTGCCCCTGATTTGTAAAGGAAATTCTCTTATTAGCTAGATAATGTCCTGTCAGTTATTTTGTGGCTGATGAGAAAATATGCAGAATAAAGGCAAATGGATTCTGAAATTTAAATGCAAAGTAGAATGGATTCTGGAATTTAATGCTAAGTTGTTTCTAAGGAATCAAAAATATTAGAATATTTAAAAACTGCAATTACTATAGTTATATATCCAAAACCAAACCACTTCACCAAAATATATACTATGCATATGAATTGGATATTGCTAATGTTTAACTAAAAGTACTGGTATGTTTTCTTTTACCCCTGACTTTAGGTCAGTGCCCTACATCACAGACATGGGTGTTGCCCAATGCAGTTCTCATGCTGGTGTCTTTGGGCTGGGACTTGCGTACCATTTACATCCAGACACAATGCATCATCTGTTGCTCTATATGACCTTAGTTGGCCAAATCTGAGAGACTTGTCAGGGAAGTTTAACAGCTGGGTCTCCAGGGGAAATAAAGACCAAATTTATAGCATTTGCCAATTTTTGTGGTATAAAACCTCCTACCATGGAATCAAGCTACCAAAATAACTTTGCTGAATACACAGGCGTGAAAAGATGAGGCCGAGTAGCTCTTGCAAGCCAGGGCAGAGCCTGCTCAGCACCACACCCTACATTCACTTCCCCTAAGGCTGAGAGTTATAATTGTCTCTTTGGACTTTTTTTTGTTTTCTGGCTTTGTTTTGTTTTTTCTTTCTTTGTTCATACTCATATCCATACAGCAAAATCAAGAGAGAGTAGGAGAGAGAGACACACACACACAGAGGAAGAAACATCCAGATACAATCTCTCTAGTACTCTTTCTCTGGGAGCTGATTTCTGGGACTGCAGTTTAATAACAGCCAGCATTACATGGCTTCATTATAGACAAATTTATATTCTGTTTTAATGTTGTTCATTACTACTGACGTCACCTACTAAATAACTTCAGGAGCTAAATATCACATCTGGTAGGGATTCAAATCTTATACCTACATCTATCCGAGTCTCGTGCCAGCTTTTCATAGGCCATGCATATTCTAGTTAACTAGACAAGCCATAAAATATTTATTCTGAAGTGGTTTCTGTGGCTCTTTTCTAGTATTCATGAAAGTATTATCTAGAATGAGATTTTCTTCAAGCAGAAACATTTCACCTTTGTTGTTGTTGTTACATGCCGTCAAGTCGGTATCCAACTAATGTTGACCCTACATACAACAGGCAAAACACTATTGTCAGCTTATCTGCTGTTCATAGGGTTTTCAATGGTAGATTGATTATTGGGAGTAGGTTGCTGGGTCCATCTCCCAAGCCTATAGCACCTGGTGTTCCCAGAAGGTCTCCCATCCAAGTACTAACCAGGCCCTACCCTGCTTAGCTTCTGAGATTTGATGGGATCAGATGCCACAGGGCTACGGTTTAGGATACTTTTAGTATAATAGAATCCTATTGGTTGAAGTTAGAATGCATTATGTCTACAAAATTCCCCCAATTTACCAAATCTAAGAGAAGAAAAATGTAACTTAGACCATCAATTTTAGAACATTGTATCACCCATAAAAGAAACCCTGTACCCGTTAGAAGTTATTTCCTACTGTCATCTCCCAAAGGGCCCAAGAAACTACTAATCTACTTTGTCTCTGTAGATTTGCCTATCCTGGAGATATCAAATAAATTCTATCACACCATATGTGGTCTTTCATATCTGGCTTCTTTAATTTAGGGTAATGTTTTCAATGTTTATCCAAGTAATACCATATACCAGTCCTTCATTCATTTTTGTTACATTTCCCCCATTCTTTAGGTCATCTTTTTACTTCCTTAATGGTATCCTTTGTGGCATAAAAGTATTTAACTTTAATGAAGTCCATTTAAAGTACATATATTTCTTTTGTTGCTTGCGCTTTTTGTATAAGAATCCATTTTCTAAAGACATAAACACTTACAGCTATATTTTCTTATAAGAGTTTTATAGATTTAACTCATATTTAGATAACTGATCCATTTTGTTTTAATTTTTATGTGGAATGAAAGTCTAATCAACTTCATTCTTTTGTATGTGGATATACAGTTGTACTGGCACCATTTTTCAAAAAGACTATTCTTTCCCATTGAGCTGTCTTGGCATTACTGTTGAAAAATCACTTGACCATTGAGACAAATCTAGACCTAAGTAGGTAGAAGACTTAAGGAATTCTAGCTAAATACTCAGGTAACTCAGCAACAAGTCAATTTTTCTTTTTTTTTTTTAACCAGTTCTCTAGGTATCATTGAAGGTAATGGTATCCTGTTCATCACAATGCAAGGAATTGTGGATCTGTTTCTGTGGGAAAGAAAATGCTAATGAAGTACTCAAGACTTTGCCCTTCACCTTGCTATAGGTGATTTGAATGGGGATGCATGTTTATTAAACTTTTAAAGAATTCAAAGTTTAAGAGAGATATTTTATGATAGGAGTATTTAAATATTAGAGCAGCCATCAAATTTTATAGAGGAATATGTAAACTTTTACTTTCTTATTTCAGATATCAATACTAAGAACAATGGATGTATCATATTTTCACTCAGGTTAATGAAGAAGTTTCTAGTAACTGTAAGTATAGAGCTAGAAGAGGTCTACTTTGTGAAGAATGAATATGATCTCTTACCTCCCTAAAGGAAAAATTGGATGCTCACAGAGAGATAATATAAGAGATGGGAGAGACAACAGAGCAATACTTCTTTCAAATCTAAATGTCTATAATTCTCTTTATCCGTCATTGCCATAAGACTATAGGAAATTAGCACTAAACATAGGTTTTCCTCTTCACAATAACTCAAGGGTCAGTAGACTCAGTGACACCATCATACTCTGCTCTACTCTGAGGTATAGAGCTAGGCTTTCTTTTCTTATGTGGCCACAGCCCATATTATGCCTGGATTCTCTCTACAATAGCATTTAAACTTATTCCACTTCCTCCAATACTGTTTTTTAAATTGGCAGAACACTTGGTCTTTGGTTTTGTGTTACATTCATTGGAGGAACGTATCTCATTTTATTTTAAAAAATTCAGCAGCTCAGATTTGGGTTTGCATTTAGTGAAACTCGTCCCTCGGGGAGCATACTGGTGGTTTTCCACACCAGTTGCCCCATCAATGGTGCAGCCAAGCCTGTACATAAGGACACAGATCCCTAAAAGGATCTTTCTGCAGGTGGAGCATGATGATGAGTGAGCTACATACATGCTTCTTTCTGAAACATGTTACTGTATGAGACCAAAATACCACATTGAAACATCGATTTTTAAACTACATCCCAATTTATGCAGCTCAATAAAGCCAAATCTAGTAGTGATGTTTATCTCAAAAATGTTAATATGCCAATATGACCAGACTCATGTACTCCTTGATTGTAAAAAAGAATGTAGAAATATATTCATTCCTTCTGATCTTCAGGTTTGTTTTCATTTTAAATAAAGAAATCTGTGATTCTAGAGTTCAAGCTACACATACACATAGACACACACATGCATATACATACACATGCTCACATAAATATTTCTGGCAATTTAGTAGCAGTATGCCTTCCTTGTAATTGTAGGATTTGAGGTACCAGCCTTCTATATTAATACATTTTTTAGAAATTTCTGCTAGTCCTTTTCTTTTCCTTCCTACATAGGCCTCCCTTTTAAGCATGCTACACAAGATACAGTTATAGATTCATAGCAAGAAAGAGGAAACTTTTATTATTTCTTAGTGCTTGTCATCATGAAAATATAATGAAATGTGTTGTATTTCTGATATAGGAATCAAAGTGACTTCTTGGTACATGTCCTTCAAATAACTTGGTTGAAAGGAGAACATTAGTTAGTCACTTCTCTCCTCTCTACTAACAAAGCATTGAGTAAGAGACATTTTTATGTCTTTCAGCTGATGAAAGAAGGGAAGTTGGCATGTCCTAGGCAATTAATCTCAAGGGGTGGGTGAAGGTTTAGATAAAAGACTCAAATGGTTTCCTCCTTTAATCTGAAAACAGTCTCTATAGAAATATTTATAATTCATAAGGCATGAGCCATAGAGGAGATAATTTCTTGACATATGGGAGTGTGAATATGTACCATCAGTTTAATGATTCCCCTAAAAGAGGAAAGTGTTTTCAGAACACTGAGGGAAAACAGCAGGGAGAGGCATAAGAGGCATAAGACTTGAATTCCCATCCTGACACTGGTGACATAAAGTACTGTTACATGGGACAGGTAACTTAAACCCCCTGAGCCCTAGTTTTTTCACCTTTAAAATAGACCTTCTAAGTGTTACAGTATAGCATTATTCAAAAGATTTAATAAATTAGTATCCACAAAGTGATTGGCACACAATTTAGAATCTGTAGGTATTACCTACCTTCTGTTGGCAGGAACAGATCTTTGATAATCAAAAATAAAGTTGGAGCCAGATGCAGTACCCTTTGCCTATCCCAGCTACTTAAGAGGTTGAGGCAGGGGGATCTCAGGTTCAAGGCCAGAGGAAGCCTGCACAACTTAGTGAAACCTTTCTCAAAATAAAAAAAAAAAATGATAGTAAAGGGGCTGGGGGTACAGCTCAGTAGTAGAGCACTTGTATGAGACCTAGGTTCAACCCCTGAGTTAAAAAAAAGAGTTGAAATGCAGTCTCTTATTTTTTAACTTTTTAAAAATTAAATGTGATTTTTAAAGATAACACATGCATTTATAACTCAAACCAAAAATAATACTATATGATTTTCTGTGTGTATATGCTTATAGATTTATACATGGGTTCATATTCATACATATAATTCATTTAATAAGCAGAAAAATATTACCAATCAATAACTATTGAAAGTCTACTCATGAATGTCTTAATTTCCCTATCATTAATTATGAGTGTGGGCTATAAAGTGCAATACTTCACATGATGAATTCTTCAGTTCCACTGGAGGCATAGAAAGCTGACATCCTGCTTCATATGGTGAACAGTCTTCCCAAGCAGCACACACTAAAGCGAGACCATTGGCACTTCTGCAAAGTAATCATTAGGAAAGCTTCACTTTGTTCACAGAGCTCACATCTGGGTGAGTTTCTATTTAAAATAATGTCAAACTATTCAATATAATGTGTATGAACTGGTATATCATTGTGACAGAGAAGCAGACTGAATCAAACTTATGGGATGAAATGACTTATTGGAGGGATCACAGTTAGAAGATGTCAGTCCATAACGGGTCAGTCCATGACATTTATTTATATATCAACTAAGCTCAAGATTGGATGAAGGACCCGGCAACCCACTCCTCCAAAACAATAAGCCATTGAAAACCCTATGAATAGCAGAAAAGCACTAACATTAGTGTTTTGTATGTTGTACATAGGATCACTATGAGTTGGATACAAACTCAATGGCACCTAACAACAATAAGCTGACATAAACGGGTATGGTGGCAGAGCAGGCATTGGGGGCCCATGGTGGAGAACCTCATGTATTGGCAATCAGTAAGCAGAGAACAGAGAGAGCAGCAGAACCCTCAGCTCCAGGTAAAGATCTCCAAAGGCCCACCCCCAGTGACCTATTTCTGCATACCAAGATCCTGCCTCCTAGAGTTTTATAACCTCCTAGAACCATACCATGAGCTGGGCACTAAATATTCAAACACATGACTTTTGGGGGACATTTTGGATACAAACCATAAGATAATCTAAAAATCTATAACTAAGTGTAGCTTTGTAAAAAGAATGTTAGAATCAGAGCTGGGTTTAGGACCTTGGTAGAGGACAGTGTTCTTTGTTTTTCGATCTCAAGAGTGTTTCTTAAATTCTCTGAACTTTCCTTTCCTAGTGGAGATGGTTAATTTTAGGTGGCAACTTTAGTGGGTTAGGGGATACTGAGATAGGTGGAAATATATTACTTCAGGGTATGTCTGTGAAGGTGTTTTCAGAAGAGATTGTCATTTAAATCAGTGGATTAAGAGGATCCATGCTCACCCAGTGTAGGTTGGCACCATCCAATCAATTGAGGACTCAGCTAGAACAAAAAGGAGAGGAAAAGTGAATTTTCTCCCTGTTCTGAAACTGGAATGCTCATCTCCTCTGCCCTGAGACATAAGAACTCCATGTTCTTTGGACCTTGGGACTTGCACCAGCAACCCCTTTGGGTTTTCAAGCCTTTGGTCTCAGACTGAGAGTCACACCATATCTTCCCTTGTTCTTAGGCCTTTAGCCTTGAACTGACCTATGCCAAAAGCTTCCCAGGTTCTATACCTTTCAAGCAATAGATTGTGGCAATTCTCCATCTCCATATTGTGTGGCCCAACTCCTATAATAAACCTCTTTGATATATCTATATCTACCTACATTTGTCAATCTATCTATGCATCTACATGTCTATCTTTCTATCCCATTTTTATAGGATAGAAATTGGTTCAATTTCTCTAGAGAATCCTGAGTAATATGCTAAGCTATTAAATGCCAGATTATTTGCCAAACATAAAAATCAGGCCTCATGTTTTAACACTTTCTTCCTTGCTATCTCTACTACAACTACATAGGTATTCTTTAGGCTCCTTAAAAATACTGATATCTTCCCCACCTCAGGACCTTTCCTTCACCATCAACCAAGCCAGGAATGCTCTTGCTATCATGGGTTCCATGACCAGTGCCTTATCATTTGGATCAGTTTAAATAGTATTACCTCTTGAGAGGGGCCCTCATTACTCTCTGTATTATAACACCTGTCACAATTTAAAATTGTTTTCTTTGCTTGGTTCAGTTGCATTTGCACATCCATCTCACTGAAGTGTAGATTCATGGAGAGGCTTTGTCTGCCTTGCTAAACCAGACACCATCATACACCACTTAGTACAGTCCTAGAAAAGTTTCAGTAGAAGACACTGAATGGATAAGCTAACATTTGCAGGAGTGGTGTATAGCTTAACTAAGATAATTAACAATACATGGTACATACTCAATAAAGTAAGCCTTTTAAAAAGTTATTTTTAGGGAGAGAATTAATAAAAGGCACATTTAGCTCAATATGCTAAAGTTGCTGTACTTGAGTTGTAAGAGGACCACCTGTGGGGAGCCATCGTTATTCCTGGCCCACTGACAAGCCAACTTACAGGGGAAAATCTCTTCACACAGACAAGCTGCCTGATGTTTGAAGCTATTCCCAGATTCATTTCAGCAGTTCATTTTCAGAGTTTTTATTTCCTAAAGACCAGCCAGGCCAGGAAGATAACTCAGCATTCACACAAAGGTACCATTTTCTTCACTCTATTCAGAGTTTGGCCAAGTGGTAGTGACAAATCAAGCTGTGCATCCCTTACACCCTTTGAAATAGATGGGTTTAACCTCCCACTTTTTCTTAAAGCAAAAGAAAGCTCTTTAAATGAGCCTAGGACTAATTTTAAATAAAAGCAACCATAACATAGATCGGAAAAGGATAGTTAAGCAATTGAGAGATCCTTCTACTGTAGTTTTCCAGTTGATGACTCAAATCCAGGTCTTTGTGGATGATTCCAAGACTATAAGAGAAAAGACAGTTCTGGCAATGCCTTCTTAAAATCGGAAAAGGTCCAATAAAAACTAATGATCTAATGACAAACAACTGCCAATTCTGTGTCCCTGAGTCATCTTCCTTGGTAAAATGTTTGGATTTCATTAGGCTTTTAAGAACCACAGACTAATTTATTATTTTTACTTTTATTTTCTTAGTGGATTGTCTTGAAACTCACATTATTAATATGAGGAATAAAGTACCAAATAAGCTATAATTTCCTATATGAATATAGTAATGATGATGATGATAATCATGGAAGGCTCTCACATTTATTTATATATCAACTAAGCTCAAGATTAATGGGCTAGGATTTAGCTCAGTTGGTAGAGCGCTGTGCTGCAGTCTCTGAGGTCCCGAGTTCAATCCCCAGTACCGCAAAAATGGGAGAAGGGCCTGGCAATCCACTTCCAAGGCAATCCTGAAACAGTCAGCCATTGAAAACCCTATGAGGGTCGCTATGAATCGGATACCGACTCAATGGCACCCAACAACAACAACAACAACAACAAGCTCAAGCAACCCACTCCCCCAAAACAATCAGCCATTGAAAACCCTATGAGTAGCAGAGAAGCACTAACATTAGTATTTTGTCTGTTGTACATAGGATTCCTATGAGTCGGATACAAACTCGATGGCACCTAACAACAACAACAACTCAATATGATATAAAATACAATCCCCCTGCAGAATATTTAACCACCTCCTTCTTGCTTCATCTTCTGATCTCTTCTTGCATTCTGATCTGTGATACTCAAGCCACATCCAATATCTTGGCTCAGCCTCCTTCCTAACATTGGTCAAATCTTTATATACTTTTTCATTTTTTGATGGGATTTTTCTGATCATTTCCTTATTGTGCAATCTTTAAGAATATCATCATAGATGGGCATAGTGGAGCACTCCTGTAATACCAGTGACTCGGGAGGTGGAGGCAGGAGGATCAAAAGTTCGAGACCAGAGGCAGTCTTCGAAATTTAGCAAGACCCTCCCTGTCTCAAAAAGTAAAGGAAAAAAAAATACCATCATAAAAGTCACTTATGAGAATGAATTAAATAAATATATGTTGATAAAATAAACTAGGTTGTTTATTTCAGGGAAATGGTCAAAATGAAAAGTTTTAAGTACTACTTGAGTTTTTGTGTGTTTTCTCTAATTAAAAAAGTCATTCTCTCCTGCAAATATTCAGCTAATATGTGCTGTTTGTACTCCTAATGATTATGCATCCTCATCAGAACATGCCTACTTTCTCAGCATTAAATTTTTACACAGTTTTAGAGAAATCCTCTGTAAAGTCCTCTTACCTAATGAATAAAGACTGCAAAAGGACATCCGCTGTGCCCAGTAATCTGAAGATCCTAACTAAATGCCGGCTCATGTATCAAGAGTGGAGGAACTTACTTTTTTGATGTTTTTATTTTTTAATATAACAACATTACAAATATTAGAAAGATTACTGCAGAAAGAACTGAATACATACATTTATGGTACTTTCTATCTGCCATCAGTAAGGGCAATCTGATTCAGGTGAATATCTAGGCAAATATCCTTCAATTCTTTTTAAAAACTGTGACCCCAAGTGAGAATTACATTTTTTCATGACACTAGCACACACAAGCACACAACCACAGCTGACACTAAGGTTTCATGAACTCATACTCTCACCAGATGTAAGAGGTAAGTGTGCTTATTATGTTCAAAGTATAGCAAGCAAGGGGTCAGCATGACTGAAACCTTGTGAAGGAAGATGGTAGGAGATAAAGTCAGAGGCACAAAGGAGACCAGGTCACAGAGGTTCTTGTTGTTGTTAGGTGCCATAGAGTCAGTGTCTGACTCATAGTGACCCTATTTACAACAGACAAAAAACACTGTTGCACTTCTCTTCTATTCATAGGGTTTTCAACGGCTGATTGTTTTTTGGGGGTGGGCTGCAGGGTCCTTCTCCCAAGCCTACAGCACCTGGTGTTCCCACGCAGTCTCCCATCCAACTACTAACCAGGCCTGACCCTGCTTAGCTTCTGAGATCTGACAGAATTAGATGCCACAGTGCTACGACCGTAGGCCTGAGCTTCTTGTAGGCCATTGTAAAATTTCTAGGTTTTGTTCTGAGTGTGTGATGGAGTGCTCCTGAGGGGCATTTAGCTGGAGAGTGATATGAGGTTACTTGATTTCAGCAAGACCATCCTGGCTTCATTTCAACAGGCTTACAAATAGACTATAGGGGTTCAAGTATGGAAGCCAGCAGGCCAGTTAGAAGCTATTGTAATTAATAATGAAGATGATAAATGATGCTGATGGGACCAGGGCAGTAATGATGGAGGTTTAAAAAAAATACAGTAAATTTCTTAATTGTGAAAGCAGAGATAGCTGACAGTTGGACGTGTCCTGTCAAAGGCACAGCACTCAAAGATGCTGTCCAGGTTTGACCTGAGCAATGTAAAAGGTGGGGGCACTATTTACTGAGATAGGAAAGGTAACAGGAGAGTATCTGGAAGATAAAAAGAGCTTATTTTAAGTTTGAGCAGTATATTCAAGTAACAAATCTGGTTGGGGGCCAAAATGCTAGTTTTCTGCTTGTGAAGAGGACCTTATAAAGTGTATATATTTGGGTTACTCAAACTATGTCAATATTTAAAGAATCAGAACTAGAAATTCTCAATCACCAAAGGAGTAAACATTGACTGAGAGAAAATTTCTTAGTACAAATTCTAAAAATAATCTTTAGACAAGGACTTGGATGAATTCAATTTTACTGGAAGGAGAGACTCCAGGAAGCACAGACAAAAAAGAAGAAAAGTGAAAGAAGGGAAAGGGGCAAACCAACAAGGAGTCTTAGGGTGTGTTGATAAGCTCTTTACCACCGAGAGCAGCTAGAATTCAGTCCCAGCGGGGACTCTGAGGAAGTACATAGAATAACTTTAGGATCTTCCTTTTAATAGCTGAATATTTATCCTCCAATTCCTGACCTCATTATCTGAAGGATGCTCCAGAGTACAAGTCCCTGGTATATCAAGGCTCCTAAGGAGCCCGAGAATACCCTTAAGCAGAGAAACAGAAAAATGGACCTGGGGATATGGAGCAGGGCATCTAAGGGTCTAACTCAAAGTGTGCAGACTGAGTTGTGTTTAGAGACTGAAGACACACAGGGGATTCTGCCAGGGAGACTAAGAAGAAGTGATCGATGTAACAGAAGGAATATTATAACAGCATAGCAGGTGGAAGTCAAGAAAAGGACTATAAGGGAATGATACCTGAACTTGCTCATTGGATTTCGCATGAAAGAATTTGGAGATAGTTTCACTGGCTAGAGCGGGGGAAAGCTCAACAGGAGTGAGTTGAAGAGGAGAGAACTGGAAAATACCTAGTTGAGATAACTTCCTGGAGGAATGTTGCTGTAAAGGGCAGAGAATGGGGAAGGAGGCTGGAGGTTAAGAATGTTCGTACTATGTGATCCATCTTAGAGTAAAAAGGAAAAGAGAGGTCAGGCAGATGTGTTTGGGACTTCTGACATAATCTCAATCATAGATACCCATTGGTTTGGCTGTTCCATAATGAATGAATGAGTCCACCTTTAGGATCTATGGTTATCAGCTTCCCCTGATCCTACCTATTGTCCTCTCTCCCCCTAAATTTGGACATTCCCTTTCTAAACTTAGGCAAGGAATAGGATCAAAATTTCATTTAACACTACTATTAAAGACATAATTTTCCAAAAAAATGCTATTTTTAAGTGTAGTAACTCAAGAGTTTGAATAACGGTGGTTGTGCTTATAAATTAACTTAGCAAAAATTTTTCAGGATATAGTAAAGAACATAGAGCATTTCATAAGAACTTACAAATAAAACCACTGTGGTGTGTTCACATGTATTTATATGTGTGTACACCTGTGTGTGTGGAATGACAATTTTAAATATAGCTGAAACCTGAAAGACATAGTATTACTTATCTTTTTATATCCTCCATATTATTGTCTCTATGATTTTTATGGGGCTGGGATTTAGCTCAGTTGGTAGAGCGCTGCACTGCAGTCTCTGAGGACCCGAGTTCAATTCCCAGCACCGCAAAAATGGGAGAAGGACCTGGCAATCCACTCCCAAGGCAATCCCGAAACAGTCAGCTATTGAAAACCCTATGAGGGTCGCTATGAGTCGGATACCGACTCGATGGCACCTAACAACAACAACAACAACAAATGATTTTTATATCTATTAATCAATTTTACAAATTAACCATCTCTGGTATTCTGATATTGCTTAAAAACAATTTGACATATCGGAAAGAAGTTCTTCAGACAAGCCCTTGATGATAAGGCCTCATCATTGTCTTGTGATCACTCATGTTGTAGGGTAAATACAAGTAGTGATATAACAGACCTACAACCAAAATTGTTGTGAGCATGTTCCAATCATAAAAGGAGAAACATTGGTGAGAAGAAAAACAAAGCCAAGACACTCCATTTCAAAAATCTACATTCCATTTAGTTTTTCCTTAAAATAGAAATTCTCTTTTATACTATATTTTAATGAGGAATTTTTATAATAAGACTTAGAAGTACCTAGGTTTTTATGAAAGATAACAGAGTGCCCTGCTTCCAAATGCCATTCATGGAGTATTTTCTCTATATTTTGTTGTTGTTAGGTGCCATCGAGTCAGTGTCTGACTCATAGCAACCCTATGTACAACAGGTGAAATACTATTGTTAATGCTTCTCTGTTATTTATAGGGTTTTAAATGGCTGATTGCTGTGGGGGAGTGGGTTCCAGAGTCCTTCTCCCAAGCCTACAGCACCTGGTGTTCCCAGGAAGTCTCCTATCCAAGTACCAACCAGGCCCAAGCCTGCTTAGCTTCTGAGATCTGGCAGGATTGGACACCACCGTGCTGCAGTTGTAGGCATAGTTTCACTATATGAGTAGAGATAGTGTTCAATGCCAAGCATATGTCTAATACCAATCTGATAAGGTGATTTGAGTGAAACGTAAAGGGTAATGAAAGATGAGCTAATTCACTGTTCAGTTTGAAATCTAATGGAACTGGTTAAGCAGAAAAGATAAGTCCTAAATTGAAATGTGGTTACTTCACAAATGAGTACCTTCTAGCATAATAGTTATACAGCAAAAATTAAAGAGTGGCCATCATCCAGATGTTAGACATCATCACTGTGTATGTCTGTGTATGTACATATGTCTGCATGAAACTACTTGGGATGGTGTGCAATAATAACTATTTTCAGAAAATATATCACTATCAAGAGTTATAAGAATGCCGGGTGCCATGGAGCATTCTTGTAATCCCAGTGACTTTGGAAGTTGAGGCAGGATTGGAAGTTTAAGGCTGAAGAAAGCCTTACAACATTGTGAGACTCTTACTCAAAACGGAAAATAAGAAAGAGGCTGGGTGTGCAATACAGCTCAGTGGTAGAGCACTTGCTGCCTTACATTTGCTCTCATGTCTAACTGGAGCTGGGCCAAAGACCAAGCTGGTAATTCCCATGCATGAGGTCAGCAGGCGTGCATATGTGATCACCACGCATGTAGGTGGTGGAAACAGCTCTCCTTGCCTCACATTCACATCAAGGGCATTTACTGCTCAGTTCCAGGTGATTTTTTCCAAGACAGGATGCACAGCATTTTCTAATTTTTGTAGAGAAACACCACTTTCCCCTCTCTAAAGTTGGGTTGGTATATGAAATGCCTTAAAGTTTTAGTTCCAGCTTTTAAAGATTTTCAGTACACACAAATCATGTGCATAGAACAGATTTCACCTACAGGCAGCTCCTTTGCAGGTCCCACTCTCTGCAGACAATAGAAACCAAGAGAGTATGCTTGGGGCTAGATTTTACATTTTACATTTCTTGTGAACTACCACAGATTCTTAGTACAGAAATATTCTTTGTCAGCAGGGTTAGAAAAAAGTAATTAGAGGTTAAATATTGTAGCTACAGAGGCCTGAGGAGGAACAAAAGGGAGAAACTTCTGGGTGCTAGAAATGTCCTAGATCTTCATGATCTGGTCTATGATCCAAATGTATCCATAGGTGAAAAGTCTTCAAGTTGCAAACAAGATTTGTACACAGTGCACACTTGACTAGTGACACACTTGACACACAGTGACTAGATGTGTGTTACATATTTTAAAATGTGCATTCAAGCAACAAGCTACCAACTTTAAACATTTAAAAATATTAGATGGCAACCTCAGTGCAAGAGTAGATAAGACAACTATTTCTACTTTGTGAGGAACAGCTGAGACAAACCCAGACTAAGCAACATCTGTGTTATGTTTAATATATGCATGTGGGGCAGGACTCCATAAAACCAAAAAGTGAAAACCAGTCCTATGCTGATTTTTCCTGAATATTATCAGGCTGTGCATTGCTGGTCCACATATTCTTCAAAGTGGAGGCTCACTTAAGACAGGCTTCATTAATGTTTTCTCATGAGTCACAATGGACTATGGCTATGAGGGAGTGAAAGATACACTTGGGAGAAATTCCTCGGATGTAGGCAAAGGACCAATCAGTCCCCACACACATCTCTACAAGAACTGGAGAAGGGAGAGCTTCCCAGGACTGTGTGCCCCCGTGAGGCCCCTGCTGTGGGTGCTTCAGACCCCTCTCGGTGAGACTCCATCTGGCACATCAAGAACCATCTTCGTCATCCTCTTTCAGTGTACACCTGGGGTAGGGAATGGGTGGATGCTGTGTGCCTGTCTTATTACCAGATGCCAGCAATGGGTTTCAACTCCAGCACATTCCTGAGTATCTGGGGAGTGTGGCTGCAATTTTAATTCGGCCAGCATTCATGAGCTGCTGCTGTTGTTAGGTGCCATCGAGTTGGTATCCAACTCATAGTAACCCTACATACAGCAGGCGAAACACTTTGTCAGTGCTTCTCTGCTATTCACAGGGTTTTCAATGGCGGATTGATTTTTGGGAGTGGGTTGCCTGGTCCATCTCCCAAGCTTACAGCACCTGTTCCCGGGTGGTCTCCCATCCAAGTACTAACCAGGCCCGACACTGCTTAGCTTCTGAGATCTGACAGGATCAGATGCCACAGGGCTATGGCTGCAGGCTGAGTTGCTATAGGGAGTACAAAAATGAGGGAGATGTAATTCTTGTTGCATTAGTTTCCTAGAGCTACCTAAAAGTGCTACAAACTGAGTGGCTTAGAACAACAAAAACTTACTGTTTCACATTTTGGAGGCCAGAAGTACAAAATCAAGGTGTTGGCAGAGCCCTGCTCTCTGTGAAGGTGCTAGAGAAGGATCTGTCCCAGACTTCTCTCTTAGCTTCTGGTAGTTTCTTGATGCACAATTCTAGTCTTCCTGGGGTTCTCCTTGTATGTGTGTGTCTATGTCCAAGTCCTTCCTCCCCCTTTTTTAAGAACATCGGTCACATTGGATTAAGAGCCTGGATTATACCTGCATGACCTCATCTTAACCCAACTAAATTACATCTGCAATGAGACCATTTCCAAAAAACGGTCATTTTCTAAGGTACTAGACATTTACCCTCCATGGGTTTATAATCCAGTTGGGGAGAGAAGTATATATGTCCCCGAAGCCTGATAAAATTTACTACTTAGTAGGATGAACTCATACTAGAATTTCTTCCCATAGCCAGCATTTTTCTGATGATATCTACCTACCAAATGTTAGTTTCACTTTTTGTCAGCCCTGTAGTAAATATCATTAGTGTACAGATACTTCAATATTGTACAAATATTTCAACCATGACAAAAAATTGAATAAAAATAGGATTATAAAGAAATACTGTGATTTGTAGCATAAGGCAAAAGTAAAAGGGCTTAATAATATATTCCATTTAAGTAAGAAAGAGGGAAATAAAAGTGATATTGATGAAAACATTGCATTTCAATTTATCACAGTCAAGAGGGCAGAACCTATAGCCAATTTACAAAATGGTGTCTCCATAACTAGGCAGGGGGGAACTTCAGGGATTATCTAGTTAATCTAGTCAATTTATATGTCCATTTGTATAATGCAAGTTTGAAATGAACAGGGCTGGTGTTTGAAAGAATTATCTTGAACATTAATCTTAATAGAGGTCTCAAAGTAGGAGACCTAGACATTAAAGACGTCAGCAAAGATCATTCTGTGACTTGCGTCCTAGATTTTTCAGGCTGATAATGATTATCTCAAAAATATAGACATCAGAACAACAGTAAGAAAATCCCAGGAGTGGCAGAAGAATCTTACCATGGGGGTGTTGAAGGGAGATGGGAGTCCTGCCTTGCTGCTGTGAAGGTCGGGCATGCTCCTTAGCTTGTGCCTACTTGTAATGGCTTTCTACTAAGACAGAATTGAGGTAATGCATCTTTGAACATCACTGCTTCATGGCCTATAGATCAGGGGACCCCCAACCCCTATGCCATGGACCAGTACTGGTCAGTTGTCTGTTGGGAACCTGACTGCATAGCAGGAGGTAAGCAGAAGCCTTGGCCATCTTTGCAGCCACTTCCGTTAGCTTATATGGCAAAAACTTCTCCCCTTTTCCCTGTCTGTGGAAAAACTGTCTTTCACAAAACTGATCCCTGGTGTCAAAAATGTTGGGGACCACTGCTGTAGATCAAACCTTAGATATATTTTATTGTTTACCTTCTTGCTACTTGTACTTAAATAATAAAGGGCCATTAAAAAGTGTCTGGTGGAGGAGGTGCTGACTCAGATTTTTTATTCTAAACAAAACTGTGAAAGCAAAGTTGTTTTTCAAAAACTTTTCTTTTTCCACATTGTTGTTGTTTTTAGGCGCCATCGACTATATCGGACTCATGGCAACCCTGCGTACAACAGGCAAAACAGTATTGTCAGTGCTTCTCTGCTGTTTATAGGGTTTTCAATGGCAGATTGATTGGGAGTGGGTTGCCGGGTCCTTCTCCCAAGCCTAGAGCACCTGGTGTTCCCAGGCGGTCTCCTATCCAAATACTAACCAGGCCCGACACTGCTTAGCTTTCAAGTTCTGACGGGATCAGATGCCACAGGCTTTCCATATTGTTATCTCCTCTTATATATACCAGGTCTCAGTCTGATGAAGACAGGCCCTTGCTGAAAACGCTTCAATGGACCCTCATGGTCCTTCAAGTCAGCTACAAACTCCAAAATATGAGCTGCACAATCCTTCAGGATCTAGCCCCTTTTCACTTATCTAGTTATAAGGAATGTTCTATTTGTGTTTTCAGTTCCTCACCTACCCTCAGCTCCCTTTGGCCTCAGAGCTTTTGCTCCTATGGTTCCTCAGCTGCTGTACTTCCTCATCTCTGTCTGGTTAGTCCTTACTCATCATATCCTGCCAGTCTTGTCTAGATGTCAATTGTTCCAGGAGCCATCACTGACCTCCACATCCATGAAATGCACCCCTCCCTGGCATCTGGTGCTTCTTCATTTTGTAGCATTTACCATACTATGCCATAATGCCATGCATGGTAAATAGTATGGTAAACACTTGTTTATTCTTCCATTTACTGTCTTTATTCCTAAGGGCAGGCATGGACTCTTTCTTGTTCAGTGTTGTATCCTCAATGTTCTCTGGACAACATTGGTACTAGGTAGTGTTTTGAACAAATGGATAAATGAATGAGAGAAAATACATTATCTGAGATACTTCTGTGAGTAACTACTAATAGCTGTATTAAATGTTTGAAAACAACCATAAACAATCTATGGCAATGGAGGTGAGAATAATGGTTACTGTTAGAGGTATTGACTGGGAAGAGGCACAAGATAACGTTCAAGATAACAGAAAATTTTTCCTGTTTTATCTGGATATCAGTTTCATGGGTTTATGTATACATAAAAACTCATTGAATTGATAATTATAATTTGTCTCTGTTGTTGTATTGTTTGTTGTTGTTAGGTGCCCCTGAGTAGAATCTGACTCATAGCAACCCTACGTACAACAGAATGAAACACTACCCAGCACCGTGCCATACACACAATCTTTTTATGTTTGAGTCCATTGTTGCAGACACCATGTTCCTTCTCATTTTGAGCCATGCCACATCAGTAAAAGGAGGTCCTAGGGACTTTACTCCATTCCCACCATCAAGGTCAACTCTACTTTGAAGAGGCAACATTTCTCAGGCATTTCTTGAATGCTTTCCAACCTGAGGGCTCATTTTCCAGCACTATATTTGACAGTGCTTCTCTGCTATTCATGCAGTTCTCAATGGCTAATTGTTTCAAGAGTGGGCTGCAGGTCCTTCTCCCTGGTCTGTCTTAGTCTGGAACTTCAGGTGCAACTTGTCCACCATAGGTTGCCCTGGTGGTATCTGAAATATCAGTGGCATAGCTTTCAGCATTATAGCACTATGCAAGCCCCCACAGCATGACAAGCTGACAGACATGCTGGGGTTTGTTATGTTAATTCATACCAAAGAAACAAAAAATATTTTAAGACTACTTTTAGCTCACACTAGTACCTAGGATATGTTTTATCATTTGTTAACTCAAGAAAGTCTGCATTTTTTATTTAAAAATACTTTGTCCTTTGCAATCCTTCTAATAACATGAATTTTCCTTTCCTCTGAGTCCATAAGCACCAACCAAACTGCACTTTATGGTCTGCTTTCAAATGGACTTAGCAAACCCAAGAATGATGTTGATTAGTCACTCAAACTGAACCCACCTCCTATAGTTGAAGAACTTCTTTGACCAATGATGGAATTCCCCTGTTCTTGGATTGACTTCTCTAAGGGGACTTCCAATGAACTAAGAAGAATTCTTGTGTAATTAAGCCATCATTCCAGGACATTAGCTTTAAAATACTTCAATATTTTATACTTCTAGTGAAATGGAGCTAACTTTCTTCTTATAAAATGAATTTCATTTGTATGCTTGCTTATAGAATTGAACTACATTCATTTATATTTACTCTTGCCTGCAGCTGTAGCACTGTTGCATGCGATCCTGTCAGGTCTCAGAAGCTAAGCAGGGTCGAGCCTGGTTAGTACTTGGGTGGGAGACCGCCTGGGAACACCAGGACCTGTAGGCCTGAGAGAAGCACCCCACAGTCCACCTCCAAAAAACAATCAGCCATTGAGAACTTTATGAATCACAAAGAAGCACCAACAATAGTGTTCCACCTGTTTTACATAGGGTCGCTATGAGTCAGATACTAACTCCAGGGCACCTAAGAACATAGTTATGCTTTCTCCTCATACAATTATTAAATATTTTTTAAAAAATTCATTCCATTACTATATTTGAATTACTTATAAATTTACTCTTCTATCATTTTTTATTTTTGTGGTCCTGGGGCATCGAACCCAGGGCCTTGCACATACTTTACAAGCACTCTACCACTGAGCATCACACCCAGCCCCTTTTATAAAAAATTGGGTTTTTTTAATCTTGAGACAGGGTCTAGTTAAGTTACAAAAGCTGCCTGTGGCCTTTAACCTGAGATTCTCCTGCCTGTGCCTCCAAGTCTTTAAGCTTGGTTTCTTCTAACATTACTAAATTAACTTTATTCTGACTTATCTTCCACATCAAACTTATCTTTTATTTGCTGTACTTCACTTTTGCAGTACCTAAAAACCTATCATTGCAGCCATTTGAAAGGTTAAATTCAATTGGACTGAAATTTGTCTTTGTGTATTGGTCTACAGCATTATTTTGGTTTTGTTGCATCCTGCAGTTATTCAATGTAGATTAATGGCCAAAATCAATTGCAAACTCAGAGTTGTCTTTGACTGGGTAATATTTATTATTGTTATTAGATGATGCACAAGCTATTGGTGCAGTATTTATGGAGGCAGGAACATGCTTCTCTAAATATTTTATCTTTTAGGGGGCACATAAAATCTCAGACTTGCTTTTCAGTTTCATAAATACACATATGGATGCATAGAATTAACACAGCTCATCCATCTTGAATGTCTTTTGGTTCCAGTAGGCATGGAAATAAATCCCATATAACTTATATAAACCTGTATGTTTAAATCAACTTAAATGGAGGAGAAAAGTTTGAACACTTGGTAATTCAAAACAAGAGAAAAATGTAACTTGAATTTAACAATATATTCAACATAGTTATGTACCTTTAGAAAAATGAACTGAAGATTTTTCAGCTGTACAAGTATTAAATATACTTAAAGATTTGATGAAGTTTCTCCTGTCTAATTTGAAGCCAGACTAATGAAGATTATTACTTCTAACCTTTGAAAACCATGACATATCAGAATATTGAAAGGCATCTGTTTTTAGAAATTCCCACATACACATAGCCAAAATATAGGGTCAGTATCAGACAATGTAGCTGCGTAACAAATTATTCCAAACTTAATGGCTTAAAACAATAGCAATATTTATATTGCTCATAAATCTGCAATTTAGGTAGGACTCAGCATGGAAAGGGAATATAAGGATGCTTGTGGAAATAGGAGAAAATGCAATATTGATATAAAACGCTATGGTGCATAGCATTTTTGCAGTAGTAACAATTCTCCCCCACCCCGCCTTCCCCTATTCAAGCATGTAGCTCAGTTGGGTGTTTAATACTGTATGCCTTCACCCACTCAAGCATGTAGCCCAGTTCTGTGCTCATAATGCCAAGGGAAGAATATAACAGAGTAGGAAACAGAGAGAACCAGAAAGCTCTGGCTTTTGTGTTTTCAATTGTTTGAACTCTTTAGGAGCTCATGCCAGATGCTTGCAACACAAACATCACTGACAGAGGAATTCCCTTTGAGGAAGCACATCAAGATGAAACCACAGAATCCCCCTCCAAGCATCATAGTCAGTCCTTCCAAAGAAAACCTGCATCTAGTAGATATTTCAAAAGAGTGGGTTTAATTTGGGAAATTGGCTGTCCGAGTGCCAAAGGGTTAAAAGAACAAAAGGAAATTCTATGGGAACAATCTGGAGGCAATAAAAACAGGGAGCTACCAACTGGACTGCTCATATGGGTGCGGAAGAAAGGGGAAGAAGCCAGGCTTAGTAAAATCCAGAAGCTCCAGGGAGGGCCTGGTGGAGATGGTGCTGAGGTTCAGCGATTACTAACTATTCTAACGGACTTGATGTGACAGATTCTGGGAGTGCTGGAAAGAAAAAAAAAAAAGCAGGAGGAAGCTGCTTCTCCCTTTCTGCTGCATTCTATCCTCCTCTGCTTCTTCTGGTTGGTAGGAGTCATGGGAAACCAGCTGGCAAGGGGGTCTGGGAAATTCTCTTTGAGGAATCTCAGTCCCAGAATCTCAGAGAGGAGTGCAAAAAGGGTGGTCTTGTTGTTGACAGCCAGTAGGTAAAGAGTCAACATTTTGCCATACCTGGAAAAAAGGAACCCCTGGAAAGAAGGAAGTTGTCTCAAATTGACCAAGATTAAATGTTGGCTCACAGAGTGAGGACTGATATAGAAATTGATTTAAGCCTTGGAAAAATGAAGTTGGTCTAGGGATGTAGTTCGTTGGTAGAGTGCTTGCCTAGTATTTGTGAGGCCCTGGGCCCAATCAACAGTACCACACACACACAAAAAGGAAGTACCACACACACACAAAAAGGAAGGTCACTTTACCTTTTGCTTTTTCATTTAACACATGGCCTATATTTCTACATGTTAATAAAATGAAACGATATATATGCCCCTCCCCCAGAAAAACATCCTGCAGACCAAGAAAAAAATGATGGAAGGATAACAGCCAATGTTTGCAATTATTATTTTCTAGAATCTATGGTTGTGAATGATTCTTTTTTCTTCTTTATACCTTCCATTACTTTCCCAATTATCTACAGTAAACATGTATACTTTTACAATAAAAATTATTTTTAAAAAGTGTATTGATGTAAATGTTATACTGTGATTTATTTTATATCATGCCTCAAATACATACATACATATATATATATATATATATATATATATATATATATACACACACACACACATTTATACACACACACACACACACACACACACACACACACACACACAGGAACTGGCCTGATAAAAAGCCTTGATTTCCCTTTTCATCCTCATATGTTTAAGGGTGATTAGAAACTGGCATGATCTGTGAATTCTGTTTGTCAGTGTGTTCCCCTACACCTCAAGTGTTGTTGTTGTTGTTAGATGCCATTGAGTTGTGTCCGACTCATAACGACCCTCATAGGGTTTTCAATGGCAGATTGTTTTGGGATTGGCTTGGGAGTGGATTGCCACATCCTTCTCCCATTTTTGTTGTGCTAGGAATCAAACTCAGGATTTCAATATATCAAGTAGCCTCTGAATAAAAAGCTTCATTTTATATTTCATTTTGACAAGAAAATATTCAAGTTATTTTCCAGTTTGAAATTTTCATGAACTCTTTTCTCTGCCCATTGCAACCAGAATCTGACTTTCTTGTGATTAATCTTGAAAATACAGTAGAAATGATATGCCAAAAGCCTTGGAGCACATGTTTCAAAAGTTCAACAGAGTTCTGGTGTTGTAAATAAAACATAGTCAAGCAATAAACTGAAAAAATAGTACTTGTCATACACATGTGTGCAAAGACTTTCAGAGAGTCTTTAACAGTTCCTATCTCAGATATGCAACCACGAGAGGCCCTCCCTCATTTGCTCCTAGGCCTATTTCGGTTTAAGCCCGAGGTAAAGGACTCTATCTTGGCAATGACATGTTTGGCCCTTTTGATCAAGGTGTTTCCCTGAAAGCATCAATGCTCAATCAGCCTGTAATTAGGTTTCAATTGTCCCTCAGAGCCCATTGGTCTGATCTCACAATGGCAGGAATGCCAACAATTGTGAATAAATGTCAAGACCCTTTTGGCAACATTTGAACAAGGAAGTTTAGAAGGAGTGACTCTCAGGCTAAGTTGGCCTGGAGTTTATTGTTAAATTCAGGTTTATCTGTTCCCCAGGCATTGGATATCACCTCAAAGCCCTAAGCCAACATTATTCTGTTAGGAATTGTTTTTCATATGAGGAAGTGTGTGAGGAAATTTATGTTTCTTGTGAGGAGTTGTGTGAGGAAATTTGACAGGCAAAGTACAAAGTCTTAAAAGGACAATAGAGAGGAAAATCAATAGTGATGAGATGAACATGTTTTACATAATGGTTCTTATGAAGCCTAATGGGAACAGGTGTAACAAACAAAAAACCATGGGGAACTGGATGACATTTGTTGTTGTTATCATTAGGTAACATTGAGTTGAGTCCAACTCATAGTGACCCTCATAGAGTTTTCAATGGCTGATTGTTTTGGGATTCCATTGCCACATCCTTCTCCGGTTTGGGGATTACTGGAGGTTGAACCTAGAGCCTGAGAGAGTACAGAACAGCACTCTACCAACTGAACTAAACTCCAGCCTGAGCTTTGTTGTAACCAGATATTAAAGGAAGCTAGAAGAATTCAGGATCTATCTGATATGCAGGTAGATAATAAGATCTCAAAATCAACAAACATGTAGCAGGAACAAAACTTAAGCCCTGTGTTTTAAGTCACTCGGATTTGGAGTTGCTTGTCACTGTAGCATAACCTAGCCAACCTGAATGTTACAGTAACCCCTTTGTCAAAGAATTGCAAGTAACCTATGTTTCACTGTTCTCCATTAAGTAAAGAAGTGTTCATTCACCTTGTTATCTCAGTAATTTAAGGCAGGGATTTGGATATCTTGATAACTTCCATACTTCAAATGTATAATATATTATGTTTCTTTTGATAGAGATATTTAAGTTGTGGTATGCTTTTTTGAAAAATACTTCTTAATTTTGTGTTCTCATATTTTCCTTTACTCCCATAGGTATTTCTTGAAGTCTTATAGTGAATGCTTAATGTATATTCCCGTGAATATAGCTGACAAATAACTATTAGATTTCAAAATTTAAGTGTCTGTGTCTATGTAATAAATCTAAGCAAATTTTTCATTTTGGTGTCTGGATACCTTATCTGGCAATCACACAATAAGGAGAAGATTATACTCTTCTTCCCCTTAATAAATCCCACAAGGAACCGAGCTAGTAACAGGAAATTAGTGTTTGAAAAATCAGCCCTCGCGTGGCCGTGAAAAGAAAGCACTCTACTGTGGCATGAATTATTGAAAAAATATTCAACCATTTTCTACATCCATCTTTCCTCAAAATCTTATACCACATTCTTTCATGCTGCTAATACCCAGCTTTATTCAAACTTGATAGATGAGCTCTTTTTGACTTATTTATTTTCAATCATTCCATTTTTCCAGGTGCGCCCATGAGAAGGGTGAATTTAAGGATTTTTCTTTCTGGGTATGGGTCTTTTGGAGAGAACTGGCAAACCAGGTTACTTTAAAGCTGTGGTTCTTTCATCAGGTTGGCCCAGAAACCTAATGCCTCCTTCCTGGCCAGATCTGACCTAAGTGAACACAGCTTGCCTCTGGCATAGGATGAAGTTGGAGGGAAGAGATCATCTGCATGCTCCCAGCTGCAAAGAGGAAGGAACGGAAGATAAGAGCTGTGGTCTCAACTGTCCTTAATGGGAAATCTCCATAGTCATTTTTTACTGGGGCTGAGGCTGTCAGAGCTCTGCTTACTTTCTCCTCTTCCCTGGGAATCCTTTTGTTTGGTCACCCTGGCTCTTGGACTTTGGCCAGGCTATTTTTGCATTCTGCAGGTAACTCTGGGTCTGTCTCAATACAGCCCTGGAGTGACTCATAGGTCTGTAACTGATAGACCACTGTCTGATTTTTAGCAAGTTTGCCTCATATGTTCATGCTTTGAAAGGCAAGGGTGAGGCATTCTTTCTCTTTTCTTTTTTCTGGCTGTTGTCTTGCTAGCTCAGAAAGGCCAAAATGCACTTAAGTCACAGCACCAGGCATTTTCATCAGTATTTTTTATTGGTTTTTTGTTGTTGTTGTACATAATGAAAGCAAATCAACCATTTTTTTAAAAAAGAGAGAGAGAAGGAGATCTGAAAAGGAATGCTTTAGTGGTTTCTGATTTATGAGTCTGAAGGACCTGTCACACTGAGTCCCAGAATGATTTTAATTAGCTCCATGACTGAAATGCCTTGTCAGCATAGCACATTAAGGACATCGCCTCTGATGAAAGAGTACCCAGGAAAGGGAAAAGTTGAAGATGTGGGGAGGGGCCAGCTGCAAACACAAAGCAGGCTGCTCATTTTTGCTTATATCTGCACACTGCCAACAAAAGGGAATTCACAGAACATATTTTCCAATTCTTGACTTGTAAAAACTGCTGAGAATACAGATGCTCCTCACTTTACGATGGAGTTTTGTCCCCCTCCAAATCTATTATAAGTTGGAAATGCATTAATCCCCCCAAATCTACTGTGCATGATAGTTTAGCAACAGAATACACGTAGAATATCCGTTGCCTACCCTCCTGAGAGGGTGGTGTACTGCGACCTGAGGCTGGCACTGCCTACCATTTCAACAGAATATCAGAGCACATAAAGCTGTCACTCACCTGGGAAGAGATCAAAATTCAAAATTTGAAGTATAAACTCTACTAAACATTGTAAAGTAAAAAAACTTATTAGTTTAAACCACTCTAAGTTGGGGGACATCTATATTCACAGTGCCCCACCCAATTTTTGTCTGTTAATAATACAGCTCCTGAATATGACAATTATGAAAACTAGAACCAATTTTTCAGTCAACATGAAAAGACATCCCTTTAAGAATTTATTCATGTGCATGGGGACTTGACATGCCAGGGCCTTAGACCAATCAATTTACATCCATTTACAATCCATTCGCAATAATTGAGCACATCTGGTTGGGCAGTGGGGCTAGACAGAGCATGATGAGAGAAGGTCCTGAACTGTTACGGGATACACAGAATCACAGTGTGTACAGGAGCCAAGAGCTGCGTCCATTTTTGGGACTACCTCTAGCAACAATGATCCTTCCTGTTGGAGACTATTCAGTAGCCAAAATGGCTGCAAAAATGCTGCACACTGTCTCCTGACAACAAGAGGAGCCTAGAGACTTGTCACTAGGAGTGCCCAGTGCCATGCTAGGTGCCACACCTGAGGAGGGAGGCACAGAGGCACTTCCAAGATGGAGCTGGGTGTGGCAGATGCCATGGGAAGCAAATTAGGAAAAGACTGTAAGTTTTTATGGTAAAGAGACATACTGAATGGTGACATCATCCAGCACAAATAAAAGAAAATGAAGATTTATGTTAGAGATTTCTGGGGAGTTTTACTGGCTGTGACTTCCACTGCTTTCCCACACAGACTTCCCTCAAGCCATGGGTGTTGGCTTGTGATTTTACAAGCATGTCATGCCCTTTCTTTGTCACATTCTCATTTTACTCACATTCCTCCCCCTCACTTATATTCCTCTATTCTCTTCCTGCTGATTTTAAATTCCATTTACTAGAAGAGCCCCCCTCCTATCACCTTGGCCAAAGGTGGAATTACCAGAGGCTTTGAGGTCTGCCCATTTGTTTGACAATAAATCATCTACTTTGCCCACTGATGTCTTTTGCACTGTTGTCTTGATTCGTTGTTTAAACATTTCTTATTATCCATGTATGTACAAGTCTGCAGTCATAGCAGCCTGCCATCTGATCCTGCCTAATCGCAGCAGCCAAGCAGGGTCAGCCTGTTGAGTCCTTGGATGGGAGACCACCTGGGAATAACAGGTGCTGTAGGCTAGGGAGAAGGGCCTGGCAATCCGCTCCCAAAACAATACACCATTGAAAACCCTGCAAATTGCAAAGAAGCACTGACAATAGTGCCAGGCATAGCACAGTGTTGGGGAGTGTTTCCTGTGTTATACATAAGTTCACTGTGAATTGGACCCAACTTGACAGCACATAATGACAACAATGTATGTACAAATATGTAAATAATGACTTTCCAACTAAAATTATAGTTTTGTATAAGCCATGCTTTCCAAACCCATGTCATGACATATGATTTGCATGAATTAGGTGGCTATGTATAGGAAAGTCATCAGGAAAATACTATTTTAAACAACATAATTTTCTCTCTTAAATGGTAGAAATTTGGAGGTAGAGAGGAGTCTGGAGTTGGTCTGGAGACTTTACAGTCATTAAAAATGGTTTCCTTCTACTTTTTGGTCTCATCTTCCTGGTATGTAACTTCTGTCCTGAAGGGGAATTGATAAGGCAAGATGGCTGCCCAAGTTCCAGTCACCCTGTCTACAGTCAAAGAAAGCATCAGGAAGGGGAAAGAGAGAAAAGAAGTTCCTCCAGATGAGTCAGCAACTTTTTAGGATGCCTTCTGAGAGCTCTTAGTACACTTTTCTTATTTATATTTCATTTGCTAACATTGTCACCTTGGCAATAAATAAGGGAGGTTTGAAAACTTCATCTTTCAGCTGGAGTCATTGCCACCACAAATAAAATATTGATTTTGATATAATAGACGAAAAGAAGAAATGATGTTAAGCATCAACTAGCAGTCTCTACCAGATGGTATAAATAATTTTGTGGTGCTTCCAGGATGCATCTGAGTAGGAAGGATATCAAAAAAAAACCTGGAAATTCTAGAGTATTTTACTTAGTTATAGAGAATTAATGAACTGGTGGTTAACAGACTAATTTTATGTGCGGATCTGTTTTATTCAGCCAACAACAAGTTTCAAATTTCATAACGCCAACATGCATGCTTGGGAGAATGGGCATAAATTCCAATGCAGAAGTAGATTAGAGAGTGTTTCAAAGTGACCATATTTATTTCCCTAAGCCCCCCACAGGGATTTCAGCAGAACCACAAACCAGTCCATCAATTATAGTCATGAGTACTGATTTCTTCTGTGTTGCTTTCCCCAGTTGACCACTGACCACAAAGGCTGCTCATGACTGCCTTTCCAAGGAAGCCTCTGGGAAAGTACCAGCATAGCCAGTGCTGGCCCTGTCCTTGGGGTGCTAGAGAGGTTCTTTGAGGCATCTCTCAAAGTGGAGACAGTCTGGCCTCCACCCAACTCTGTCTCCTGCCTTATCTTTTGTACCCTAGGATAACATGCTGCCTGTGTCTAATCTTCATGCTTCTCACATTCACAAAGCATCTCATTAAAGTAGTGCATCAGTTTTGGGCCCCCAGAGAACTGCCAAACTACTAACTCAGTACAAAATGCTAAAAAGAGAGCAGATGCTACCCCCTTCTTCCCACCCACCAATCTGCACTCTCCTCCCAGACTCTGCCTCTAAACCAGTTCCTCCCTCCTTCAGGTACAAATATATCTGGCCCAGTGACATCAGTAGATGAAAACAGATAACTCAGGTGCTCTGCAAGAGGCCACACAAATCCACACCAGAGCTTCAATAAACTCAAATGGTCCATGACTCAATGAACCCCCAGGGAAAAACCCTTTTAGTTGTGAAGAAACAGAATCAGAGGTTGTAGTATTTTTAGGGAATCAGAGAAACTTAAAAACAGAGAAGACCTTTCAATTGCCTAATCAGCATAGTTTCCACTAAAGTATACTGCCTTAAGTATGAGTAAGACATGTTCCCTAAAAACTCAGGGAAAAAAAAAAGTCAGACGTGAATAACATCTACTACAACCATGGAACCAAGTGTGGGATACAAGGTTTCTTGTGCCACAAAAGCCCATGAAGACCTAGTCGTTGTCGTTAGGTGCCGTAGAGTCGGTATGACTCATAGTGACCCTCACAGGGTTTTCAGTGGCTGTTTCGGGATTGCCTTGGGAGTGGATTGCCAGGTCCTTCTCCCATTTTTGCAGTGCTGAGAATTGAACTCAGGACCTCAGAGATTGCAGCGCAGCGCTCTACCAACTGAGCTAAATCCCAGCACAATGAAGACCTAGAGGGGTGTCTAATTTAATAACGAAAAGGAGATGTGTTAAGTTTTGCTGGCTTTGCTTCTTCCAGGAATCAGATAAGCCAGGATTCCTTTTTACATTCAGCTATGGGAGACCAAAGGAACTTCTCATGGTTGTCATGGGTTACCTTCTAAATATGTGGCCGGATGTGAGTTCCTCAAATTGTTATGCAATGAAAATGTCATAGATTCTAAGCATGGAGTTTTTTCAATTACATACCCAGAGAAATGTGATATTCCCCTCTAGGATTGTATTTTACTGGGCTTGGCTGTATATCAGTAGGTTTCAGTGATGGAGAATTAAAGCCATTCTAGCTACAGGGCACCACTGACTACAGACTGATTGATTTGGGCCTGATAATTTGAATGGTGCCAACTTATTCTTCTTAACAAGGAGAATTTGCTTTCCAACAGAAAACAGACGATTTTTTTTTCTGCCTGGAAAATTCTTATACATACCAAATGTGCTCATGATGTTTTGGAGAGCCTTTGATTGTTGACCTTTTATAAAGTGAATTTTTGTTTGGTTGTCTCTCTTCTGTACTAAATGCAGGCTCCCTGAGGGCACAGAGAAGGTCCTTTTCTTTATACCCCTGACGTCCAGGACAGTAAAGGATGCATCAGATGAGACACATATATGGTGCTTAACAAACTATGTATGATGCACTGCTATGGTACATAAATGAGTGGTATTTTGGTGGGGATAAAAGCCTTGAAAGGAAGACAGTGTCTAGATATAAGATTTGTTCTGAATAAGTCTTTGCCTTACCCACATTTTTGCCCAAGGGAGAGAGTAACAATGATTCATCTGAAACTTCATTTCCCCACAAATATATAGAAACCCAGAAAATAGACATAGGATTTAGGGCAGTGAAGCAATATCCTAGTGCTCTATTGACATGGTCTGGCTGTCTTGTCACCCCGAAGGTAATTACATTTATAGTTTAGAAGGGATGCACATCACAATATGCTTCCCCGTTCCTCTGCGTATCCATCAGTTCCTTCACTTCCTTCAGCCACTCCTTTGCATGTGATGGTATCTTCCAGTGATAGTGATTATTGTGACATTGTTAATATGAAGGATAAAGTAATTTTAAAAACAGGATATTAAGCACTGCCTATGTAATATTGTGGATACTTTTTTAAAGTATCAGTCATTTTTCTTTTTTTTTTTTTATATGTTGTTGTGGGTTACTTTTAAACCCTCCCTTCCCTAAAGATGGTATACGTTTTCTTGCACATAGATCCCTCTTCCTTTTCATCCTCAAATAGTCTTTCCTATCAGGAAGGAGGGCTGGGATTTAGCTGAGTTGGTAGAGTGCTGCTCTACAGTCTCTAAGGTCCCAAGTTCGATTCCTAGCACCATAAAATGGGAGAAGGACGTGGCAACCCACTCCCAAGGCAATCCCGAAACAGTCAGCCATTGAAAACCCTATGAGGGCTGCTATGAGTCAGACTCGACTTGACGGCGCCTAACAACAACAACAACAAATCAGGAAAGAAGGACAGATCAGCAAAGCCTATTGTTTTGCAGCAGCTGCAATAGAGAAAGCTTATGTAAAATCCAAACTTGCTTTTTTTGTTTCAAGGGGGAGTTGGGGAATTCTGGCCAAACATAATTGCCCAGGTTGTTGTTGTTGTTAGGTGCCATCGAGTCAGTATCTGACTCACAGCGACCCTCATAGGGTTTTCAATGGCTGACTGTTTCAGGATTGCCTTGCCAGGTCCTTCTCCCATTTTTGTGGTGCTGGGAACTGAACTCAGGACCTCAGAGACTGTAGCACAGTGCTCTACCAACTGAGCTAAATCCCAGCCCATTGACCAGGTAGGGGACTCATACCTGTTCTGCACTGGCTCTATCTGAATCTGCTTGGGAACTACCTCAGCCTAGTCTTGAGAGTTGCGATTGCCATGGCTTTCTAGGAGTTTTCAAATTTAGATCTCCAGAGGTCATTTCCTTCTTAATGCTTGCCTATGATAACCACAAATTCCTGCTTTCCTTAGAGCACTTTGTGTGTACCCGATGTTCTGCACACAGTCAGAGAGACATGGTTTCAAATACCGCCTAGTGCCTGTAGCAGTGAAACTTTGAAAAGTTATATATTTAGCTCTGGGTTTTTCTGATCTGTAAATGAAACTTACAATATCTATTTTACTAAATTGTCATGGAATTAAATAATATGATGATGCATATAAAGTATGTGGAAAACTGTAGGGGCTTTATAATCAGTGAAAATTAATTCTACTTTTGATTAATTTCCTCCCTTTCCCACTAATAACAGGAATTGAAGATGGAAAGGAAGTTGGGAATCATGCCTTTGTTGGAATACTCTGGTGACTCTCTGTCTCACTTCTGTTTATTTATTTTAAAACAAATTTTATTGTGTATACTTGAGGTTTACAATTTGATGCTATGGTATGTATACCAATAGTAAAATGATTACCATGATGACTCTGATTAAATCTATCATCTCACACAGTTGCATTTATTGATGACAAGAGAAGCTAAAATATACTTAACAAAAATCCTTAATATGTTGTTCCATTTCTACATCCTCTTGATCCAGAAGCCCTGGAGGTCTCAGGTAGAATGAAGGAGGGAAAAATGAAGATGAAAATATGCTCTTAAGTGAAAACTTTTAAGAATAGTAATAATACCTGGCCTAGACACTTCCCTTTAATCCAAATTTTAAAAGTATAAATAACATCTGTATATTCTTATCAGTGGTATTTGAATGATGTCCAAAAATACATCCTGGACAAAAGTGCTAATTCAGAGCTTCAGAAATGTGTTCTTGAGCTTTGGAAGTTTGTGTATAAAGAAGACAGCAGGTGAGCCAAGGTGAAGGAGGGGAGAGCTCAGGGTCCAAAGTTTAAGACCATTGATCCTAAAATCCATAACACTCCCTTTCCTGACCACAGTGTTTGCTCTGTCTTTGCAGCAATTTATTTAAGTTCATGGCCCTGCATGCAGAGTGGCAGGATTTACAGAGTCATTGAGGCATGATAGCCTCTACTTTAAAACAACTATAATCTAGTGAAAGACACAAGAGAAACACAAGGGAAGTCCATAGAAATGAACCCTCCATGAGTGTATGTCCAAAATCATGCGGGCTGGGGTAGTGTGTTAGGACCTCCAGTCCGGCAATACTTAAGTGGGTAAAATGTGCAGAGGAAATGCCTTCCGCCACAGCGCAGTTTCAGTGATATACATTTGCTAGATCCAGCTGTATTTCCTAAATGCTGAACATATTGTTCTGGCTGTTTATATTCTTGGCATCCAGCACTGCTGTGCATTCCCAAACTCCAAGAGCACAAAGTACAGCAGTAGCTTTCCCTAAAAGGCCTGTAAAGCCATGACTAGTTTATTCTCCCCAAGATCCAAGGTACTTGTTAAAGCACAAAATCTGTTGCAACTGACATGGCTCAGAGTTAAATGTGTCGCAACACATTCTTAAGGAGACAGAGTTCCTTTGACTAACAGCCTCCATATTTGTCAAAACTACTGTAGGCCAAAGGTTAGCAGCAGCATCTGGCAGCACAAAACCAAACCTGAAAAACTAAAATAAGTACTGGGCCAATGGGCCCAATTCTTGCTACAGCTTCTCTGTCTGCTATTCAAAGTCTGAGTAAATGCTGCCTCAAAGTAAACGTTTGTAGACTCTACTGGATACATAAAAACAAAGCAGAAACTTGGGAGATTCTTTTGCTCCAAGAGAGGGATACGGAAGTCTGTTTTAAAACCACTCTCAGTGGATGTTGTGGAACATTCAGAGAACATTCTATTCCATTTACTATATTTTTTAAAATGCAAAACTAGGGTTTTTAGGTAGCTCAGTTTAAGGTGCTCAATATTTCATAGACATAAGCATTAAAAAGTAAGTCTAACATAAATTGTTATGGGAATGAACTTGATATCCTAGGGCCCCCAAATAACTACAACCTAAGAAATGGAACATACACCATTCAGATGGTCTCATTAAACACCTTCACCTTGGTCCAGTACTGAGATGGGAGGACCAGTAGGCAGATGTCCATGAGGACATGAAGCCTGAATTAAAGATCAGAAAGCAAACTGAAACAGATGGGAGGATGCCACTGTTTAAAAAAGGCTGGACTGCAGCTATCACTTGAGGCTGAATACTTCAGATGTCTCATGTCTGACTGTTTAACATACTGATAATCAAAATAGAAAGAGCTATAATAGCCATGTAAAAACATGTATAACTCTTAAATGCATAATGCTAAGTTAAATAAGAGCCAGTCTGAAAAGTCTGTGTACTGTATAAGTTTAATGACATCCTGGAAAAAACAAAACTGCAGACACCACAAATATGTCAGTGGTTGTCAGGAAATTGAAGGAGTGGAATGTTGGAATAGGTGTAGCATGGGGAATTATTGTTTCGGGTGGTAAAACTACCCTGTATGATAATGTAATGATGACACTATCCGTTTATCAAAACCTATAGAATTTTATAGCGCAAACACTACAACTAATGTATACACATTTTAAAAATCACTTAAAAGATCAGGATGGAATATGGACTGTGACAAGGCAGTCTATCTGCATTAGAAATGTACAAAGTGATTTCACTGAAGAGGGTGGGGGTGAAAGCACTGAACTAAATAACTTTAAAATTACTTGAGACTAAAACTAAAACCATCCATAGCTCTGTGTCCTAATTGGTAAAGTTGTTTCCCATGAGAGTAGAGGTTAATTCTGAAACCACTCTACATGTATACTTGAATTGAGCAATTAAGTAAATGGATGGCAGATGGTGAAAGCTAGGCTTCTTACACTTGGAGTGGAAGTTTATAGACAAGCAAGGAAGGAGTCTAGAGTGATTCATGGAGTATTTACTGGGTCAGGGTTGGGGACATTGGTATGAACTCATGTTTAGTTTAATATTGATATGGGTAAATACACAGAAATAAATAATTATAGGTATGTTTATATACACCAGTTATTGTACACATACATATTTCTTTGGCCTATTAGCCAAAAGGATCTAAAAGCCACAATATTCAAGTACCATCAAGTAGACCCTGTTCTAGGAAGTGGGACACTTTGAAGAAATTGCTGATTTTAGCTCCGGGGCAAAGGAAACACTATAAGTCCAGAACATCTTGCAGTACTAGAAAGTAAGGAAATGTGCAAGAAAATCCACAACAACAGGGACATGTCCAAAAGACAGCCACCAACTGAAGAACTCCCGATGGCCAAAGCTGGAACAATTTGTACAAGATAAATAACATAATATTGGATTATGACCCAAAGTGGTAAATAATACTCATGAATCTATGATGTATAAATAAATGGCTAAATAGATAAATAAATAAACCTATGTGTATGAGACAAGACAGATTATCCATGAAAAAGAATTCCCAATAATTTATGTAGGTACTCAGCAGTTCTAGAAGTGGAACATAGCTCTCTACCCCTTAAGTGTGGGCTCCACATAGTGACTGCCTTCCTAAGAGCACAGTATGGAAAAAGACACAAAGGAAGAGTAACTTTATTATGGAGAAAATAGACAAGCACCATCTCAGCCACATGCTCAAGTTTGACTCAACAGTGATGTCAGGTTGATACTATGTATCCTTGATAAAGTGGGATGAGATTGGCCCTTTGCTTCTGTGGGTCTCCTTCCCAAAATCCAAAACTCTGGTGTCATCAAGGAAAAAAGTCAGACAAATCTCAATAGATGAACATTCTGCAAAATACTCAGTTAGTGGTCCTCAAAATTGTCAAGGTCATCAAAATCAAGGAAGTCTTGAAAAGCTGTTACAGTCTGAGGAGTCCGGTGTCACACATAACTAAAACTAATATGCTCTTCCACATGGGATCCTGGAACAGAAAATGAATAGTAGGTGAAATCTAAATAAACCATAGACTTCATCATTAATAATGTGTTAGTAATAGTATCAATAATAGTAACATGTTAATATTGATTCATTAGGTTGGTTCTTTAGATGTGACATTACCACATTAATGGAAGATATTAAGAATAGGAGAACTGGGTATATGCTACATGGGAACTCTCTACTCTATCTTCACAACTTTTCTATAAATATTAAATGATCATTAAATAAAAGTTTATTAATGAGTATATATTATAATTTTCCTAATTTACATACAGGTAGATATATGACTAGGTACACATATGAATACATAGAAAAAAAGATGAAAGGTTATATATCAAAACATTAATATTGGTTATCACTTGTGGTAAGATTAGAGAGTATTATTTTCTATTTTGGTCATTTGCATATGTTTATGATGTAAAAAGAAAAATACATTACAAACACTCATTTGGACCAGAATACTCACCTGACTTAAGTACAAGGAGAAGAACTATATTTAATACTTAAAATTCCCAAAAATGTTTACCAGGCATACAGTATGGAATGGTCCTCTCAGGGGAAAAATATTTTAAAATACCTTTTGATTCATAATTGTCTTCCCCATATGTGTTCTGATAGTAACACATGGGCCTTTGGGGGACATTCAACATCCAAACCATTGAATAAGAGTTTGACAAAACATAGTTAAGAAAGAGTCTCAAATTAACCTAAAGAGGAATTCCAATTTCTTATTTTAATCCATCCATTTCTCTCTTCTAAGTTCTTATGTAATTTAAGATGTTTAAAACCTCTAGAGAGGCTGGTCTCAGGCTCCAGGAAGGTGCCGTCAGACATCCCTCAGGCTCAGTCCTCAGCACACCTGCTGGAGTCTCTCACACTGTAGATTAGGAGATGATGGGCATGAGCCATGTCAGAGTGCTGGTGATGTCATTACCACCTTCAGTGAGAAACAATTAGCTCCTTTAAACAGAAATGTATTCTTTCATTCCCCTGATGGCTTTGCTCATTCTATTTTCAATTATTACATCACTCTTGGCTTGAATTTGTTTGGGATAGACCACTCACATTATTTTTCATGGATCGTTTCATTCATTCATTTTCTCACCCTGTAATTACTTATCAAAGGCTTATCATTTATCAATTATTGTGTTAGTGGTTGAGGATTTTTTTTTTCAGTACTGGGGTTTGATCTCAGGGCCTCGTGCTTGCATGCTTTGCAAGTGCTGTACGACTGAGCTGCACCCTCAGCCCCCCCCACCCCACCCCCAATTTTCTTTACTTTTGTTGAGACAGGGTCTCACTAAATTACACAGACTGCCTCTGGTCTCAAACTTGTGATCCTCCTGCCTCCACCTCCTGAGTCACTGGGATTACAGCATGCACCACTGTGCCCAGCAGTGGTTGAGGAATATTAAAGTATGAACAATAATAACTAGCCATTAATTTTAGGGAGGTACTTGGAAAAATGAGGGGCATAGTGAAATATTTTATTATGCTTATATGACATAATAAATGTTAGAAAGTTTGGATAAAGGAAAATAGGCATTTGTGACAATGAGAGATTACACCCATGCAGAAGGATGCAGGGAAGAACATGCAAAAAGGAGAGGTGACTGTTGGGTCAGTTAATATTTGGGTGTGTGGTGGGGGTAGAGTTTATTCTTTCTTCATGTTTCCATGTGGAGGAATTTCAGCTAGAATAACACTCCTGATTGTTCTCCCCACTCATTGCTCCTACCATGTAGAGTTAAATAGTGAGATCAAGAGCAGAAATTGAGCATTACTGCCTCAGCTCATTTTGTTTGCTCTTTTGTAGGAAGTGATCTGCATGACACTTATGTTCTTATCTATTTCTGCCATGTAGCAAGAAATCCTTAATAGTTCTTCCTCCAATTAACTTTATCAATAATCAATATGACCATTTAATCTCTGCCTGTCTCCTAAATCTATCACAGAAGAGAAAGAAGGATGTTATTATTAACTCATAAAGGGCGAGTATCAGACTTTGGACATGTTGGGATAGAAGAAGTAGGGAACAAGAAAAGGAAAGTCACAGATACAAAGTTTGAAGGAACACTGAGTATATCAACTTGGCAAGAGTATGAATTAAGACAGAAATGGAAGATGAAATTAAAAAAGGAAATTTGGGGACCATATTAGTCAGGGTTCTCCAGAGAAACAGATCTAATAGGATATATATACAGATATATAGAAAGATTTATTATAAGAGATTGCCTGGTTCATTTCCAGTCTAAGCCCAAAGATCTGAGAACCAAGGGAGACAATGGTGTTAAGTCCCAGTCCAAGTTGCAAGGCCAAAGAACCATGAACACTGATTTCTCAGGACAGGAGAAGATGGATGTCCCAGCTAAAGCAGAGAGAGCAAATGTGCTTTTATTTCAGCCTTTTGTTCTAACTTGGCCCTAAGTGGATGATAGCTGCCCATATTGGTAAGAATGATCTTTATCTTCTGAGTCATCTGCTATCTCTTCCAGAAATACCCTAACAGATGCACACAGAAACAATGTTTTACCAGCTCTCTGGATATCCCTTAGCCCAACCAAGTTGACACATAAAATTCACTATCACAAGAAGTATTCCTGGAAGATCTTGAAAGCCAACACAAGGCTTTAGAATTCATTCATAGCAACAGAGAGATTCTGATTCCCCATAATTGCAGAATATTTATATTGGACTAACATTCTCAAAGGATATTAAAAGCAATTGTTTGAAGATACTGGAGAGTAATCAAAAGCAGGTCAAACTAGAGGAGATTTATTCTTTAAAAAAGGACCCCAAATGTGAGATTCAATCTTGGCTTTCCCAGTGGGGCAGTCTTTAGAGTCTTGGATTGCTATAGTGGCAGCAAATTGAAGAATGAAATCCCAGAGATAAAGGAGTCATAGAGTGAACCCCTAAAATCTTCATATAAACTTTCTTTAACACTTGAATCATGCATGTGAGAGGTGAGACTCCAGCAGGAAAAAATTAGATACCTAGAATGCTGAAAGATCTAAGAATGTATTTTAGTAGCTCCCCAATGCATGAAAGACAGAATTTGGAGAATTAGAGGGTCTTAGTAAAAATTTCAAGCTTATAATAATCCCCCAAAGAACTATGTCTTAAGAGTAAAAACTGTGTTCAGTACTAAGGTATTCACACAAGGATTGAAGAGAAAACCAACACTGGTTCAATATTAATTCAACTGCTAACTGGAAGAAAATTCAACACATTGCAGAGGAACATCACCAAATTTGTATTCTTTACAATATTTCAATCACCACCATTATATAATAAAAAACTTACTAAGTATGTAAAAAAAAAACAAGAAAAAGTAATCTATAGTCAAAAGACAATTAATAAAAAGAAACACTTATAACACTCTGTTATACAGAGGTTGAAATTACATGACACAGAATTGAAAATATGAAAAATACACTAACAGAACTATGTGAAAAATTACTATAATGATAGAAAATATAGAAATTTCAGGACAGGTATGACAACTGTAGAAATGTCAGAATGAAAATCCTAGAACTGAAAAATACAATATCTTTCTAAAAATTCATTTTATATGATCAACAGTGAGTGAACATGGCAGAAGAGATCACTGAACTTTAAGACAGATCAATAAAATCATTCAATCTCAAATGCAGAGAGGGAAAAAATTGCAAAATAATGAACAAAGCTTCAGTGACCTGAGGGATAGTATCAAATTGTCTAAAATCACGTATTTCATCTATAAGAAAGAGAAAGAAAGGTGAGAAGGACAGGGCAGAACAAGTATTTAAAGAAATATAGAATGAAGTTTTTCTAAATTTGATTAAAACAGCAACTTATGGGTACAGGAAGCTCAATGAGCTATAGCAGGATAAAAAACAAAGCAAAATAAAATTCTTAAAAAATCTTTCTTTCCTGCCCTCTACCCCTGGTTGGGTTTTTTGAGACAAGGTCTCTCCATGTAGCCCTGCCAGGCCTCAAACTCATGTAGATCCTCCTGCCTCAGCCTCCTAAGTGCTGGGATTATAGGTGTGACCTAGCATGCCCCACTAATAAAAAACATTTTAAAAGAAATGGGAGGATGAAAGAAAAAAAAGATGCATTACATACTGGAAGACAAAGGCAAGAATATAATCTGATTTTTCATCAGAAAGATATGAGGGCCAGAAGATAATAGTTATATTTAAAAATCTATTATTATGCGCTGGGTGCCTTGGTGCACGCATGTAATCCCAGTGGCTCGGGAGAAGGAGGAAGGAGAACCACAAGTTCGAGACCAGAGGCAGTCTGTGTAATTTAGTGAGTCCCTGTCTCAAAAAAGTAAAAAAAAAAAAAAAAAAAGGGCTGGGGGGGGCGGTGTAGCTCAGTGGTCCAGCACTTGCAGAGCATGCAGGCACAAGGCGCTGGGTTCAACCCCCAGTACCGCAAAAAAAAAAAAAAGTCTCCTAAAAATTAAGATTATATAATGATATTTTCACTAACAAAAACTGAGGTAATTTGTCACAAACAAGCCAACATTGTAAGAAATGCTGAATGAGAGTAATATTAGGTGGAAATTTGTTTTGTTTTGTTTTTGAAACAGGGTCACGCTACATAGTTCAGGCTGGTCTCAGACATGTAATCCTTCTGCCTCAATCTCCTAAGGGCTGGGATTGCACACATGCACCATCATACTTGGTTGAAAACTTGGTTTTACAGAAAGGAATGAAAATAGTAAAAATGTGAATAAATATGAAGGATTAGTTTTCTTTTAAAAAAATTTGAAAGTCAAATGTTTAAAGAAAAATGACAATATATTTTGAGATTCATAATTGCTTTAGAAGTGCAGCAACAATATTATGTAAAGAAGTATGAACTAATAGCGAGTAACAACTCTTGGAAAATTTTTTGAATAAGGAAGTGGGCAGCAGAATGACGATTTAAACTGTCTTTGAAGAGCCATCCAGCAGCAAGACAAAGGACAGATCAACAGGAGCAACCTAGTAGAAGTGTTGAGGCAAAATCAATAGGACTTGGAACCTAGTACAGGAAAAGTAGCAGTGATTTTAAGTAGCACTTCAATTTTTGAAGGTGGGTAATAAGGAAGTTAATGGTATCATTAAAGGCACAGGGAACCTTACAGGCAGAACTGCCATGGGAAGAAACTGAGTTTATGTATGATTTTACCAAGTCTGAAGGATAGGTGAGACTGTATTGGTGGGGACTGATGACAAACAATTCAAAATGCAGGTCTTTCCTCTTATAAAAATTCCAATGGCTGTCTTCAAAAACTTCTGGTCTTTATAGCCAGGTGTGGTAGCACATGCCTTTAATCCCAGCCACTCGGGAGGTAGAGGCAGGATTGCAAGTTTGAGGCCAGAGGCAGCCTGTGTAACTTGGTAAGACCTTATCTAAGGATAAAAAGTAAAAATAAAAGGGGCTAGTGGTGCTGCTCAGTAGGTTCAACCCTAAGTACTGAAAAAAAAATATGATCTTTGTGTGACTTGCTGTCATCATACGCTACATGATTTATAGAAATTGTTTTTACTGTACCCAAGCTGTTAGAAAGAGAAACACCATGCAAACCATGGCAGCGTGGGGGACTTGAAGGATAGTTTGTCAAATGGTCGTTTAGTCCAACCTTCCATCTGTGAGCAAATGTGCAAGGCCAAAAGCCATCAGGCCCTGAGCTTCAGGCTAGGTTAGCATCACCTGCTTTGCTCTTCAGACTGACATGCTGGTTGCTGCCTGCCATTTAGTTGCTGCCTGTATCACCACTCACCCTTCCTTTTCTACATTTCTTGACTTTCTGATGCAACAAAACCACAAAGAACTCTGAAAAATGATAGAACGAGTAGCAAAAACCAAAGAGGCCCTCTTCCTGCCTTCTGCTTTGGTAGTTATCCAAATGAAGGAGCACTAATGCATTTAGCTGCGGCAGATTCCACTAGATAGCTTTGCCTTATACCTACGACATACTTAAGTTTTCATTCATCAACCTTTCTTCTAAGCATCCTAGAATCACTTCTAATCTAAACTCAATTGTAAAGTGGATAAGGTGTTTTTTGTTGTTGTTGCTTTCTCCCATGCCCCATTCTTCAATACTTCTCCACATTTTGGGACCTTTACTGAAGGTGACTAGAGCAATCTTACTGCTTTTACATGCCCAATATCCTATTCTGCTGTTCCCAGATTTTCCACTGTATCTTCTTATTCTCTCCCTCCTATATCCTTTCATTTTTTTCAGACTCTAAATTTCTTGCTGTTACTAACATTAATGAGTAATTAGAAGAAAAATAAGGTGAATGACCTAATTCAAATAATAATATAATTTCTGGAACATTAGCTCAGCCTAAACATTTGATTTCTGTTGCTGCTACTGTCATTGTTATTGTTGTTTTTAAGCTCCCCTATACTCAATAGAATGGGAGAAGGATGTGGCAATCCACTCCTGAGGCAATCCCAAAAAATCAGCCATTGAAAACCCTATGAGGGTCCCTATGAGTTGGACGTGTCTCCATGGCACCTAACAACAACAACATACCCAATTGAGGCAGGGGTTTAGCTCAGTTGGTATAGTGCTGCTCTGTGAGCTCTGAGACCCTGGGTTCAATACCCAGCACTGCAAAAAACTGGGAGCAGGATTTAGCAGCATACTGGCCAAATAATCCTGAAACAATCAGCCATTGAAAACCCTATGAATAGCATATCAGGGAGTTTTTCATTCTATTGTTTGTAGGGTCCCTATGAGTCAGACCTGGCTTAATGGCACCTAACAACAACAACAATATACTCAAATGAATCTCTGGGTCAAGCAACCAAGAGGGAAGAAAAAGTCCATCCTTTATTTTAATCTGTAGTATTATAATACTAGGAGAAGGGCCTGGCAATCCACTCCCAAGGCAGTCCTGAAATAGTCAGCCATTGAAAACCCTGTGAGGGTCGCTGAGTCAGATACTGACTCGACGGCACCTGACAACAACAACAATTATAATACTAAGAAAGAATAACGCTATAACGTATGCCACTCACTTTAGTATATTTCATTTCATGAAATATTAATATTCCAGAATAAAATCCAAATATAAAACAATGAAACTGTAGTAGTCTTATTTCACATATAGAAAAACAACTCAGACAGATCTACTTAACTTCATCATTCTCTTATATCCCTCTCTCTCTTCTTGGGTGAAACATTATCGATAAGCACATGTAGGTTTCATGTTTTCCTCATCTGATTCATGTATGTATGCTATCTTAAGGACTTGGCTGCTTTGCTCCCTTGTTTCTTTATTAAAGGCTATTTTCTCCCTTTGGCCATTAACAGAAAATAAATAAAGCAAGTCAATAGAGCTTAACCTTTCTTCTATATTCTGTCCTAGGTTAAGATTTAATTTATGTAATGTGTAAGAGTTAAGCAAAACTTGCCTTCATTATGTAGGTCATTTCTGACATTGAAATGTCTCTGCCCTTCTCCCTCTTCATCAAAATCTCTTCCAGTCCACAAAATCCATCTCCACCCTCACTTCTTCCTCCAGAAAGCCAACACCAATATCCTCTTACTGATCTTTTGTAGAGCTTATTGCCAATATCACACACTTCACACTCTACATCCAAACATTCCCAACTTGCTCCTCCCATGTAAATATTTTTTATCTAATGAAACCATGAGTTCTCATAGATGAGAAAACTTTCCTATAAGTCTCAGCACATCATATGATTCAAGGCACCTAGGAAAAATTGAGTGAATTCTTTACCTTAACAATAAGACACCATGGAGAATATTGGATGCTTCTGGAATGGCTTAACTTGCCTTTTTGCTTGCAATTTTCAGTTTTTTGAAATTGAAACTCGAAAACACCCATTGAGTACAGAATCAATGAACACAATATTTAAAATACCAAACCCCAAATCTACTCAGTGAAGGACTTCCACATTCTCTCATTTACCTGATATTTCCCAAACATTCACTGTGTTCATGTACATGGTCCTGGGGAGAAAAGTTGGTAGAAGACATAGCTCCTGGGCTCTACGAATGCAAACGAAACAGTTTTTAAAACGTAGAATCAAGAAATGACTAGATTCAACTGTTTTCAGGAATGAAGAAAACACTGAATAATAAAAAGGAAAGGCTAAAAGGAACTTACCCACTTAATTTTAATCATTATGATCATCAGTTCATGTTTAGTTTGGTGGCTGAAATATACAAAAACATTAAGATCATCTGAGTGAGTTAAAGTATGCATAGCCCACATAGAAAGCACATACTTTTGTGTGTTTGCATAAAACAAATCAGAATTTAAATTACAATATACTGAATACCTGAATGGCACTGATGAATAAAGAAATAACAAGTGCTTATCTGCAGTGTGATTTAAACATCAGTAACAACATGACATATATAGAGAAAAAGTAATTTCATATAGCCAACACAATTTTCATGGCCGAAAAACACATTAAATTTCTTTATCTTTGAGCTAATTTACTTTCTATGATCCTCTAAAACAGAGTCATAACAGGCCAATGGAAACAAAATAAAGTGGAACATGTTATTCTGCCTTTTTTTCCCTTTGGGAATAAACTCAATCTAAACATATTAATGAAAGCTGTCTGGCCCTTGTTGCTGAGAACCAACCTGGATGTGCTGATGGATTCTGCAGAATCTGATCATGAGCTGAAATCACATGGAAAGTAGGCAACAGCAAACACAAAATTCTAAGTGGGGAACAAAATGCTGGCAATATAAATTACTGTCTCACCTACATTAGTATGTTCATTTTAATAAAACCTTGAGGAGAGCAGTTGTTGTTAGGTGCCATCAAGTCAGCTCCAACTCATAGTGACCCTCATAGGATTGTCAATGGCTGATTGTTTCCGGATTATTTCGGGAGTGGACTGCCACATCCTTTTCCCATTTTTGGAGTGCTGGGGCTCAAACCTGGTTCCTCAGAAAGTGCAGGTCAGTGCTTTACCATGTGAGCTAAACCCCAGCCAGAGGAAAGTCAAATATGAGAATTACCAAGTTTTCAAGTTTACCCTACAGGAACACGGACATCTCTATACTGTTCCCTTGATCTACAATGGTCTGAACCTATATTGACCACCAGCTCATACGTTCAGTTCCATCAAGTCACCCCTCAAATACCTCTTCAGAGAGGACTTTCCAGACAACCCTGTGTATAATCTCAGCTCCCGACTCCTGACCTCCACTATGCTTTCAGTCAGAATAATCAGTGTTATGGTGCCATAACAACTAATCTCCAAAATTTCAGTGGCTTAAAAGAAACCATTTATCTCTATAAAAAATCCACCAAGGAATTCTCCCAGACAGCCTTCTTCCATAAGTCTTTTTCAGTATTAGCCAACATGCTTGCCACAGCAAAGGAAGGTGAGGTGGAAGTCAATGACAGGAAATAAATCTTTCCACCCAAAGGACACAGATCACTTTCACTCACATTTCATTGGCCAAACCTACACTAAAAACTACAAGTGAGCAGGGAAGTATCATCCTCCTTTGTGTCCAAATAGATATAGTAATACCTAGTACATTTTGTTTTATTTTTCTTTATACTATTTTTCATCTAACATCAGCTTTGTTTTTTGTTATTATTTGTGTCTTCTCACTAGAGTATAAGCTCTGTGACGGCAGGATCCTTGTCTTTTTTTGTTTGTTTGTTTTTTATTTTTCTTTTTCTAGTTCATGAATTTCTCCCTTTTTTATTGGTAAGTTTTAATATACAACTTAATGGGTCTCATTATGACCTTCCCATACATGCATTTCATTGTACATTGCTCATGTTAACTTCCCCCTTACCCTCTCATAACCCTCCTCTTCCCCCAACCCCTCCCTCAGATCCTTGTTTATGTTTTTTCATAGCTGTATCCACAGATCTTAGGACAAAAATTCTTGACAAATATTTGTTGAATGAACAAATAAAAACACAGGAAACAATACACTTTACAAAAGGAATTACAAACACAAGTGCCTAAAGGATTCTGCTGTAACTATAATGAGAGAAGCAAGAAAGGTCAGTCCTATGCTTTAGTGGAGAGCTTGTGCCACAACCTACAACCCCTAGCTGTTGCCTCAATGAACTATGGTCCTGGGGTAGCTGGATCTTCTGATGTTTCCTGAGAAGTTAAAAATCTGGATTTTAAAATGAAGACTTTATTTTTCTTTTTTTCTTTTTTTGTTTTGTTTTATTTTTGCTTTTGTGGTTCAAAAGTTTTGAGAACTACAGTATATACAGGTCATACCCAGCCAACACAATGTCAGTCTGTGCCTCTGTTGTGGTGGAAAGACTCAAAATGTGTGTTATGAGATGTAGAAATGTCAAGTTAGGTGGAGAAAGAAAAGAGAGAGGAAAAATAAAATCTCTGTGCCCATCTCTCCAGAACCTAAACTGTGATTTGGAGAGATTCCTGCCCTACTTTTTTGCCTCTCATTCTCTCTTTCTCCAGGAATTTAGAAAACTACCTCTTTTTTATTTATAGAACTAGCTTCATTTACTTATTTTTCACGATGCTATTGTGCATCTTGTATGACAATTTCTAAACAAATAAAATATCATGGTAAAGGTCTCTAAGGTGAAAATATTTAGAATAAAGAATTATTGTGATTAAAATGACACTGGCAGTATAAAAGACCTACTATCTTTTTCACATAATAGGTAAAGTCCAAACCAGGAACTTCTCTCCATAGCCAATAATTTGATCTGATTACATAATGAGTGTTTCTTTTTCTTTGCCCTGAAGTTGAACTTTGTATATAGAGGGTCTGTAAAACACATTTTCACTGTAAAGGAATGTTGCTTTTTAATTGTCTCACCCAAGAGGCTTTAATTCAGATGGAAATATTCAAAAATCAAATCTCTTTATATCTTCAGACCTAGCTTGGGGTGGTTTAGCAAACAATATTCATCCTTTTTTTTTTTTTTTTTTTTTCTTTTCCAGAGGGAATTATCACTAAGCAAGATCAGTCACACTGTAAGTGCAATTGTTCACTTCAGCAGCCCCAAGCCCATACGGGGGAGTTTTCCAGCTGTGGAATCAATGAAAAATGCCCTGGACACTCTAGTCAAAGACTTAGCACCAGATTCCAGGCAAAATGCTTTTCTAAGGAAACACTTGAATTAAAACCAACCTGCCTCTCCTCTTACAGAGAATTTCACCCTGCACCAGATACCCAAACAACCCCACACATTACTCTCTCTGTGTGGATCTGTCCTTTCAGATCTCTGTTGTCTTTAATTCTAGGATAACCAAGGAAACAAGAAATACCCAACAACTTTTCCCTGTCCAGATCCATTCTGTAGTCAAAACTCTCACAACAGATAGACTTCTGCTGGGCCTTAGATGAACTTGTAGTTGACTTTTTCCCTAGGCCACCCTGCACATCACTGAGTATCATGAATTTTAGTCT
>VMDO01014480.1:39591-54535 GCA_007922755.1 Pedetes capensis | reverse complement strand
CCTTGAGTCGGATACCACTCGAGGGCAGCTAACAACAACAACAACAATAAAGAAAAATGAAAATTCTATATATCCAACAAGAGTGGCAAGCACACTTTTAGCAATAAAATAACACATGAATGAGGCCACACCAAATCACCCATTTTAAAGATGCTGTATCATGTAACAAATGTATTTTGAAAAGAAGCAATTACTTTCTTCTTCTTTTTTTTTTTTTTTAGGAAGAAATCACCTTTTCTGTTTCTCAAGGGCGGCATAAGTGTGTTTCTTCTTTGTGAAACGATGCCTGGCCTGCAGGATTGATGCTGTCTCCAGATGGGTCTGATTCACTCTCCTGACGCTCTCTGTGGCTTTCACAACAGCCTTACTTAAAAGAAACCTGCACCTTTATGTGCCCCCACCTCATGCCAAAACCACTGGTGGACGCACATTGGCTGCAGGACACGTGCGAGACTCCTCAGCAGGCATAGCGTCCTTCGCAGATGCCCGAGATCTCACGCTGTCCTTCCTGGTCTGTGCCATTGGCTCCTGTCTTCCTGCCCTTGGCATCCTTCAGGTCTCTGCATGTTTTGCTCCTCTGGAACATTCTTTCTCTTCTTTCTATCTGCAAACGTTGTACTCACCCCATCCACATTCTGTGCACGTGAGGCTTTTCTGAGGATCTTCTCCTGACTCTCATACCCTGTGCTGGGGTTTCCCGCCATAGCCACCTGCTCTTTCTACCCCGGTAAAGTCATGATATGGCTCTGCACAGATCTCCTGAGGAGTCAGGCCTGTTTCCCACGGGACAGAGAGCAGCCTGAGTGTGTTTGTTCACTTTCCATTCTAACACCTCATAGAAGGCCTGGGACTAGACTGTTGTTGTTGTTAGGTGCCATGGAGCCATGTCAATGGCTGATTGTTTTGGAATTGCCTTGGGAGTGGATTGCCATATCCTTCTCCCATTTTTGCGGTGCTGGGAATCAAACTCGGGACCTCAGAGACTACAGAGCAGCGCTCTACCAACTGAGCTAAATTCCAGCCCCTTGGGACTAGGTAGAAAATCAATAAATGTTGTCAATGAATACATAAAGCAGACTGAGTTTGGTGTACCAAAGAAAATATAACTGAGAATGTTTTGCCTTTGTACCTAAATGTCTGTCTTTCTTTTTTCCTTTTTTGTGGTGTTGGCGACTGAAACTAGGGTCTTACAGATGGTAGGTAAATGCTCTACCACTGAGCTACATCTCCAGCCCTTTTACTCTCCTTTTATGATAAAATCAGAGGAGAGTGAATGAGGCCAGGTCTCCAAAGATTATACAGTTCATTCTCTTTCCTGGATTTTCTACCAGAGAAAGATCCTCAGGCTGAACTGTAGCTGCTCTCTGTTTGGACTGTCCTGTTTTCAGTAATACGTGTGATGAGTAACTGCTAGAATTCAACAATGAACCAAGATTAAGTGATGACTGAACATTAATTTGAACATGCAATCTTAAGTGAGAAAAATATTCTTTTTTTTCTTCTTGCCAAAGTTTGAAGTACTATTTATGATGGTATCAGTGGTGTAACTAAGAATAATGGATGAAAATTAAGAAAGAAAAATTCTAGAGAAAGATAAAGAGCCTCTAGACAGTGGGACCCACTAGACTGTGAAATAGGCTTTCAACAGAGTGATGGGAGGGGACTCCCTGGAGGCCTTCTAAACACGGGACGATGGGCTGGAAAGTCCTTTGTGGAGCAGAGCTCTGTGGTGGCAACTGGAGCACCGGGGGGCAGGGGATGGGCTGAGGACCATCTGTGGCCCAGGAGAGGCTGTCAGCAGAGGAGGGCAGCGGAGAGGCGGGAGCCCACAGAGCAGCTCTAGAGGGAGCAGCCGGCAGCTGCGGTGGGGGGAGGGACACAGGAGCCAGGACAGCCGTGGCGCACACAGAGGCATTTGCAGGGTGCTAGGAAAGACCAGCTGGAACCAGACAGTGGCCGTGGAAAAGAAGCTTGGGTGGAGAGAGTGGGTCTCCACGAAGGTGAACCTGTGAGATGAGAAGTCCTGATGCGCCAGGTGCAGCTCCTGAGCTGGTATCTGTGCTGTGAACAGAGTGCACCTGGGTGTCACTAATGGGCTCTCTCCTGGTGGGCAGGAGGAGGAGGGAGAAGTGGGGCAGGAGTAATGGTGTCACTGCTTTCTGCACGCCCAGCATCCAGCAGAGGAGTATCTGCCTAGCATTTATTTTTTTGTTTTTGTTTTTGTTTTTTTTCTTGTTTGTTTTTGTGGTACTGGGGGTTGGACCCAGGGCCTCACGCCTGCATGCTGTGCAAGTGCTGGACCACTGAGCTGCACCCTCAGCCCATTTTCTACTTTTTGAGACAGGGTCTTGCTAAGTTACATAGATTGCCTCTGGCCTCAAACTTGTGATCCTCCTGCCTCCACCTCCCCAGCCACTGGGATTACAGGTGTGCGCCACTGCGCCCTTGCCGAGCATTTGTCAACCAGAGAAAAGACCCATGGGTGAAGCTACATATTTGTGTCACACAGCTTTCTACTCCTGAGACGAAATGCCTGGGACACAGCTCAAGGGAAGAAAGATTTAGTTTTGCTCATGTTCTCGGAAGTTTTGGGCCAGGCTCAGCTGGCTCCGCTGGTTTGGGCCTGAGATGAGGCGGGACATCCTGGCAGGGCACGCGTCCCATGAGGCTGCTCACCTCCGGCAGCCAGGAAGCCAAGGAAGGGAGGAAGAGGCCAGGACAAAGCGTCGCACTCCAGAGCACTCCCCCTGAGGACCTGCTCCTCTCCATGTGGGCCGCCACCGAAGGTTCCATTGCTTGCCAACAGTCTATCAAATCATGAACCCTTCAGTAGATTAATCCACTGATGAGGTCAGATCCCTCGTGACCCAAGCACTTCCCCAAAGTTGATTCATGGACAACCAAGCCTGTAGCAGGTGGCCTTTGGGGGACTTTTCAGATCCAAACCATAGTAATAATCAAAGCGTGGTTGTAAAGACTAGTTTTACACAGGATGCAGGAGAAAATAGAAGAGAAAGAAGCCAGAGTTAGGGCAACCGCAGCAAAGTCTGTGGGAGCATAATGTAGATTGCCAACCGTCAAACACTGTGTCCACATAAGAAGAGGGTTCTGTCGTGATTAAAGGCACACACACACACACACTGTTGTACGCATGGGTGTCACAAAGCAACACAGTCATCTTACATAGGACATGATTTGAAATTATCTTTTAGTTTTTAAAAAAATACTGGCTGGCATAGAGTAAACTGATTATATGACTGGCCAATGCTAATAGGTCACTCACAGCCTTCGTGTGCAAAGCATTGATCTGGAGATTAAAAATCAACTACTGTATATAATTAAATGAGAAAATAAGCCACATACATTCTTGAAGAAATGTTACAGCACAGCTTTTCTTAACGTGGGGGACTGCTAGTAGCAGACCAACTGGTGAGACCCTGGAGACACATCTGGTGGTGGTACAGTGGTGATGTTAGCTGGTAAGGGAGGCAAGGAGCCTGAGGGATGACTTCCGCCACCGAGTGGGGAGACAGCAGCGGCTGCTCATTTAAGGCTGTTGATGCCCCCTCCAAGTTGCTCTCTCCTTTCATTTCTCCTAAAACTCCCTGGAAAAACGTACAAGGAACAAGCCAAGGACAGGGGCCACGCTGCGTCAGTGTTGTAGGTGACACAGAGTACACTTGGCTCACGAGAACACTACACTGAGCTCGCCTCTGAGCATTCTTGTGATCCTGTGATCTGTGGCCTTAAACTAAGCATGCTCAGCAATGTGTCCACCCTGCCTGAGCTTTCTTCTGTGCATGTGTAAAGCTTCCTCAAATAAACCCCTTCTTCTTTGCTCAAGGACAGTATCGCTTTTCTTTGTTTTTAAACTTTTTTTACTAGTAATTTTTAATGTACAACTTGATGGGTCTCTCACGACATCTCCATACACGCGTTTCATTGTACATTGCTCATAGTCAGTCCCCCGCACCCTCTCCTGGCCCTCCTCCACACGCCCTCCCTCCCCACCAAGGGTCTCCTTCCTACTTGCACGTCCTTTTTTTGTGAGTCTATCTATCTATAGGGCAGGGATTTAGCTCAGTTGATAGAGGGCTGCTCTGCAGTCTCTGAGGTCCCGAGTTCAATTCCCAGCACCACAAAAAATGGGAGAAGGGCCTGGCAATCCACTCCGAAGGCAATTCCGAAGCACTCAGCCATTGAAAACCCTATGAGGGTCGCTATGAGTCTGATACTGACTCGATGGCACCTAACAACAACACAACAACATCTCTCTCTATGTGTACATCTCAGTTTTGCCGTAAGGGCGACGTATGTGATATTTCTGTCTCCCGTTAGCCTCTCTTCTTGCCTCTCCCCTTTTCTTTAGTCCATTGTCCTCACCTGCTTAGGTCTTTTCTGCTCTCAGTGCTGTCCCTCCTCCCAGAAATAGTCAGCCTTTCTCCTTTCTTTGAACTTCTCTTCATTGGCTTCACACTCACCAAGAGGAGAAACCACTGCGTTTAGTGTCAGCGTGACCTCAGACAAACCGACAGTCACCCATTTGAAGCCGCCAGGACCTTTGTTGTCCTCATACGTGGACTTTTGGGAAACTTGCTGGGCAGTCTGGGTGTAGGACTACGTTAAATGCCCAGCGGGTTGTTCTGATGACGCAGGTTAATACCACGTTGCAGAAAGTCAAAGTCCTTGCTGTTGTTGTTGCAGAAAATGTGTCAGGAGCCTTCTAATGGAGGCCGGAGTTCCACTGAATGTCAGGGCGGAGCATTACTCCTACCGAGCTTTATCTTGCAGCTTTTCTCTCTGTGACACAGCTTCTTCTTTGCACAATTCCTTCCAGCCCAAATCTCCTGGATAAAAGTGTTTATAAGCTGTTCTGGACTCTGTTTCTCTTCCCGCCAGCAGACCCAGAAGGCCATTTCGCTGTCTTAGCTTCCCAGCAGGCTGTTGATCTAGTTCTCCTTTCCTTTCTTAATAGGTTTAGAACATCCACGCTGGCATTCTTCCCTCTCCTGGCGCAGTAGTAATAGGCCGGTGCTCCTCTCATCCCTCTGGCCCCCAGTAGTAGATCCTTTCCTGTTCTTGTCCTTCATTGACGTCGTTGATACTCACAGGGGCCCTTCCTCCTTTTCCCGCCTGGTAGTTTAAAAGCCCCTCCTGTGTTCACACCTCGTTTGTCCCAAGGCGTCCCCTGGAGGAGGCTCCCTGGCAGTTACTGTCCTTTGGAAGCTCCTTTCCACTCTTGGCTTCCCTCTGGGTCTTCATTATGTGTTTCTGCAAAGTCTTCAGCTCTCTTACACACCGGTGGGAGGCAGTGCAGAGGGGTTTCCATCAGTGGGTCCTCTGGGCAAGAAGCGCTTCATGGTCCACGGCGTAATCCTGTGAGTGCTGGGGAGAAGCGCGGGTTTGCTTTATGGGCTCTGTGGAGAGGAGAAGCAGCCTTTCCCGTGCTGCTCGAAGGAGCAGAGGAAGTGATGGCTCCTTGTGTGGCAGAGGGAAAAGAATTGGAGTATGAGGTCGCCACTTATTTGCTTTGTGACTTTGGGTGGGATGCTTACTCATTGCGAGCCTCAGTTTCTGCATCTATACAATAAGCCCAGCACAGTGGTTCCCAAATAATTGATGTGTGTCATAATCACCTAGACATTAATAAAGAACCCAGAAGCCCCCCTGGATTGGTATGATAGATAGTGCTCTCTGAATGTGCACCAACAGTACCGTGTCATTGACACCAGAGTTTGAGAAACACGAGTGTACCATCTCGGAGACATTCAATAGATGTTAGCTCTTTGCCCCGTTTTATACTCAGAGCAATTGAAAAGTAAATTTTGATCAATTTAAAGGAAATTAGTTTTGACTTAACCTTGAGTTTCAGAGGCCAGAGAGTTGGAGAGGAAAGGAGTTATGTTGAAGATAAATCTGTTTCTTGTCTTTCTCTCTGTGGCCCCGGAGCCAGCTCTCTCAGCCTAAGGCAGCCATTCCTATTGTTATCTTTTACATACTGAAAGAAAAGCATACTCTGAAAATACGTAGTTTTGTACATTTTAAAATTAAAAGATAACATGCATCTTAGCTTTTAAAAAGTCTATTCTAAAATTTTTCATAATTTATATTTTATATGATATTATAGTTCACATTTAATACTTCTAGAACATAGCCTCTATTTTCTGTTGTTTTGAACATGTAGAAGCATCTTATATTACTGTGTTTTGGATAGCAGTGTTATTTCGTTTCTTTCCTTATTTCTTTGCTATCAGGCTCCGTTCTAAAGCACCTGAGGAGGCTCACGGGGCGCGGGGGGGGGGGGATGGGCTTCTGGCGGCTACTGTGGATGCAGAAAGCTGGCCCAAGAGCTGTGCCTGCTCTAATAATGCAGGAAAGTTAGGAGAAGGATGCAGTCAATTTGTCTTGAGTCTGTCAGAGAGCTAAGGTCCTAGAGGAACCAAAAGCCCAAGACCTTAGGAGCTCAAGCTGCACAGAGCAGTCCTGAGCCCTGTCAGACCCCTGACAGAAGAAGGAATGGCCGCCCTCGAAGTAACCAAAAAGATCCCAGCTGAATTTTTCACAAATTTCTGAGGGTGCATAGACACCAGCACAGGAGAACAGAAGCCCAGGCAGCTTCCAACAGAAGAGGCACTCACCTCTCCCCAGCTTCTTCTCCACAGACTTTGCCATGGGCCAGAGGGAAGATCCAGGGCAGAGCAGGCGGCCTGAGGACGCTGGGTGTGCAGAACAGGGAAGCGGCCACCGTTGCAGCCCCTGGCCCAGCCGCGTCTCCCCACTTCCCTATGGAACAAAGGACTCAGCTACTAGGGGAAGGCGACAGCTCTCACCCCACAACGAGGCAAAGCCTCATCTTGGCAAAGGCAGAGCAAAAAGATAAATCCTCTCTCCCTTTGAGGGGATGGAGGACGCCATGGCGGGATCCTCCAGCCACATCTTCTTCCCTGGGGATGGCCCGGGCACTCTGGTGTAAGATGTGCCAAAAACACAGAGTGTGGCTGCTCCAGGAGGGTCTCACTGTCACCACGGAGACCCAGACACACAGTATCAACCTAAGGCTGATGATGAACCAAGACAACAAAGAGCCTCCCCATGGCCAGCCCTGCAAAGTCAAGTTACCAGGAACAGCGTGCTACCCCCGAGGAAGGAGCAAGAGCCCAGAGCCACACTGTCCCTAGGGCAGGGCACACGGGGTGAGAATAGAACAGGAACATGGAGGAAGACCCCATGGCCCAAGCCCAATTCTAAACGTAAAATAATACTAAAAACAACATGATGCATTGGCAGCTATCACAGCAGCAAAACCCAAATCCAGCCCATCAGCTATATAAGTTGTCTCAACTCCCCCTGTAAAGACCTAGCAGAAAAAGAGGCCAATTCCAGGCACAAGTACTATTTATCTCACTGTCTGAGTACAGATGATGTCTAGCTTTCACAAAAAAAAAAAAAAAAAAAAAAAAAAAAGAAGAAGAAGAAAAAAGAAAAAAAGACAACCTACTATCAAGGGTCAAATCAATCAACACAATAAGACTTAGAAATGAACATGCTATTGAAACTATCAGGCAGAATTTAAAATAGCAATGACTAATGTGATGAGGGCTGGGCTTTACCTCAGTTGGTAGAATGCTTGCTCCATGAACTCGAGGCCCTGGGTTTGACCCCCAGCACTGGAAAAATGGGAGAAGGACCCAGCAGCCCACTCCTGAAACAATCAGCCATTGAAAACCCTATGAATAGCAGAGAAGCACTGACGTATTGCAGGACATGACGCAGTGTCAGGGAGTGTTTCGGTCTGTTGTACATAGGGTCACTGTGAATTGAACTAGACTAGATGGCACCCAACAACAACAACAACAACAATGTTGTGATAAGGATGGTAACAAATAAGGTAATGGTGTGCATAAAGAAATGGAGAACTTCAGCAGAGCAATGAAATTGTAAGAAAGCATGAAATGAAAAGTTTAGAAATAAATATAGTAAGAGATAAAGAGGGCCTATGAAGGGACCATCAGTAATCTTGACATAGACAATGAAATAATTGGAATATTTAAAGGTAGGCCAATAGAAATAATGCCAACTTTAAAAAAGCAGTTAAAAATAAAAAGGAGAGTGTATCTAAGAGTCAGACCACAGGACTGAATAGTGCAGTATGCATGTAGCTGGGATCTCAGAAAGAGGAGAGAGAGGAGAGAGAAGAAGGTGTATTTGAAGAGAGAGTGGCTGAGAATGTTCCAAATCAAATGAAAGACAGAAAATGCAAATCCAAAAAGCTTGCAGAAAACCAAGCAGTATAAACACAGAAACCACACCCCCCCTAGATGTGTCATACTCAAATTGCTGGAAAAAATAAAATAAAAAAATCTTGAAGGCAGCTAAAGAAAAGAAAACTAGTACATCCATGAAGAGGGAATAGTGTAAGAAGGATACTATATGCCTTGCAGGAAACCATGCACAACAGAAGGCAACAGAGTGGCATTTTAAAGACTTGAAAGCATGTCAATGCAGAAGTAATGCCTGCTTAAAAAATTTTTTAAAAAATACAGAAAAGCCGGGCCCAGTGGCGCACGCCTGTAATCCCAGTGACTTGGGAGGCAGAGGCAGGAGGATCACAAGTTCGAGACCAGAGACAGTCTGCATAATTTAGTGAGAACCTATCTCAAAAAGTAAAAGAAGAAAAAAAAAAAGGGCTGAAGGTGCAGCTCAGTTGTACAGCTCTCGCAAAGCATGCAAACCTGAGGCCCTGGGTTCAACCCCCAGTACTGCAAAAACAAACAAACAAACAAAAAACAGAAAAAGTAAAGATGTTTTCAGCCAAAACCAAACCAAACTAAAACAAACCACCAGAAAGAATTCATTAACAATACCCTTGCTCTACAAGAAATATTAAAGGTATAATACCAAACAGAAATTTAAAACTACACAAAGGAATAAAAAATGCTGAAACTGATGTAAATGAAGACTTTATAAATTTTATTCTTTTCTAGTTTTTATCACTAAATGATAATTGAATGTTTAGAGATAGTGGTAATGTGTTTTTTGTGTTTTTAGAATATGTAAGAGAAAAATGTGTGACAATAGCAGAAATAAGGAGTGACCGGAATTGAGACCATACAGTTGTGGTTTTGATTTGCTTCTTTTAACATTTCTTTCTTTCTCTCTGTCTCTGTCTCTGTCTCTGTCTCTGTCTCTCTCTTTAAGGTTTTTGAGTCAGAGTCTCACTTTGTAGCTTGCCTCGAACTCACAATCTGCTTGTCTCAGCCTTCTGAGTGCTGGGATTATAGGCATGTAATGCACTCTTGCTTGTAGCCATACCACTGTGGCATCCGATCCTATCAGAACTCGAAAGCTAAGCAGGGCAGCTAAGCAGGGCCGGGCCTGGTTAGTCCTTGGATGGGAAACCACCTGGGAAGACCAGGTGCTGTAGGCTCAGGAGAAGGACCCAGCAATCCACTCCTCCCAAAAAACAACCAGCCATTGAAAGCCCTATAAATAGCAGAGTAGCATTAACAATAGTGTTTCACCTGTTGTATGTAGGGTCGCTTTGAGTCAGACACGGACTCGACAGCACCGAACAACAACAACATAGTAAGTTTGAAGTCAGGACGTGTGAATCCTCTAACTTTGTTCTTTCTCAAGAGTGCTTTAGCTGTTGATGGTCCTTTCTATTTCCATGTGAAATTTAGGATCATCTCATCCATTTCTACAGAGAGTTCAGCTGAGTTTTTTGGGATTGCTTTGAATCTATAGATGAATTTGGAGAGTATTGCCAACTTAACAATATCAAATCTCCCAATATCTGGACATGGGGTATCTTTCTACTTATTTAGATCATTCATTTCTTTCAGTGATATTTTGAAGTTTTCAGTATATAACTCTTGCATGTAATTTTTAAAAAATTATCCCCAAGTGCTTTATTCTTTTTGAGACTTATACATTGACCTATTTCTTAATTTTATTTTTATATTGTTCATTACTGATTTACAGAAGAAATATAATTGTTTTTTGCATATTGAGTGTGCATCTCTATTCTTGCTGAACTTATATACTAGTTTACGTAGTTTAGGTTCTTACACATTCCTAAGTATTATCCATATATTATGTATACATCATATACATGTCATTTTCTTCATCTTTTACTCTTTTGCCTAACTGCCTTGGATAGAACTCCAGGATAAAGCCCAATAGACTGGCAAGGGCTGACATGTTTGCCCTCTCTGTACTCTTAGGGGAAAAGTCCTCTGCATTTCATCCCTAAGGATGATGTTTGAGGGTTTTTTGTAGATGCTTCAAGTTTGCTTCTATTTTTAGTTTATTGAGTGTTTTCCTCATTACAAGCCATTTTATTTTATCAGATGCTTTTTCTGTTCTTATTCAGGTGGTCCTGGTTTGGTATCCTTTTGTTATATTAATGGAGTGTATTATATTATTGATTTTTGTGTGTTGAGCTAACCTTGTGCACCTCAGGTTAATCGTGCTTGATGATGGTGTATAATCATTGGCACAATCATTTCCATGGTGTTGGGCTTGGTTTGCTTGTATTTTGTGGCTAGTTTTTGCATCTGTATCCATAAAGATTCTTGTGTTGCTTTTACTAATTGTATTATCAAGATACTCCTGGCTTTGCAGAATGACTTGGGAAGTGATCCCTGATTTTGTAAATTTTGTAAGAATTTGTAGAAAATCGATGTTACCTCTTTTCTAAACATTTATTGGAATTTACTAATGAAGCCATTTGGAATTGGGCTTTTCTGTGTTGGAAAAAATTTGGCCTCTAATTCAATATCTTTACTTGTTATAGATATCAATTTAGATGTTCTCTACGTTCTTAAATGGGAGAAGGATCTGGCAACCCCCTCCAAAAATCAATCTGCCATTGAAAACCCTATGAACAGCAGAGAAGCACTGACAATAGTGTTTCCCCTGTTGTACAGAGGGTCGCTATGAATCGGATACCGACTCGACAGCACCTAACAACAACAACAACAACGTTCTTAAAGTGGAAACCATTGTTGCTCCTCCACTGGCTACTAGACTGCAGGTCTTCACGGGTACCTAGACAAAGCATGTGTAGATTTCAAGATTGTGTGGAGCTGGGGCAGGGGTCTGAGAAGAGGGCGAACCACGCCATCACACAGCTCTCTGTTTTTACGGCTTCAGCCATTTTGCTTGAACAAATACTCTTCAGACTGTTGCCATCTTTTGATTAACTTCTAGCTTTCTGAAAATTTTATTTGATTATCTTCCCCATGGTCTAGTGCGGGACAGATTTTATGAGCTCTTTCCTGGCTATTCTCATGTGCATGATTCCCAAGGTCTGCTTTTATGTGTTGTAGTTGGGAGTGACCATAGGATTTCGTCCAAACTGGGTGTCTAATTTCATAGGTCCACATCTAATTCCCCAAGATACAGTTTCTGTCTTCTGCTTCTAGGAGAATGCCTGATTTCCTCAGCACTGAGATCTTTAATAGAAATGGCTTCTTCTTCCCCCATAGCTTAGCGCTGGGTTTGGCACATGCCAAGTGTGGGGAGAAGCTGTCTTACCCATTGCCTGCTTAGTGACATAGCTTCCCCAGCCCCCTGCCTTGCAGCTTATAAATCAAGTGGAAAAGCGAAGACTCCTGGGGCCAACAGTGAGCTGTGCCTGGGGTTACATTCTGTATCTCTGTCAAGTAGAAACGCCAGGCAAACTGGCAATTACATATGGAGGTTGTACAGACTCTGCGCTCTGGAAGTGGAATGGTCTTTAGAATTGTTGCCTCTATCAGTCTGCATCTGGATTGGTGTTGATTTAGTTCAGTTTTAATAATGAGACTGAAGCCTTTGAAAGCCTGAAGCATATTCTTACAGATATAAAGCAATAATGAAGAGAAACTACTTTTGTCAAAGTAGTCTCACTGTGTTACCATCCTTTGATGACAGCTAGGCTATTTTCTCATTGATTTACAAGTATTTACGGAGTGCCCACTGTGCCAGGACACAGGCTGAGGGCTGGGAGTAGAAATAGTGACGAGGATGAGGGTGAACACGGCCTCCTTTCTGCCTGGGAGGGGCATGGCAGCCTGAAACCAAAAAGCCGATGAACACGGGGGAGCAGCCCGCCTCACTCGCAGCCCGCTGGATAGATGAACCCTGCAGCAACACAGGGTCCTTCAGGATCGCCTTCCTCCAGGCCGTTGGCTAGGCTTTCACACCTCCTGCAGTCTCCACTTCCCCCACCTTCCCTTGCGTTTAGTTCTTCCTCATCCTCCACAAGAAAAGCCTTAGGACGCCTTTCCTTCCTCAATTGACGTGTTCTGTAAATGCGGTGTGCAGGGCGAGATGTGGGAAAGAGAGTTGGCAAGGACCTGGGTGTCCTGCTCCAGTGCCTGGCCCAGTGCAATGAGACCCGCATGTCTCAGAAGGCGGCAGCTACAGGCTAATATGCAAATGTCCCTGGGAAGGTTTTTAATATTAAGTAAAGGTCTCATGCATCATAAAAGGCATAGTCTACAGCTATGGGGGCTGGGATTTAGCTCAGTTGGTAGAGCGCTGCTCTGCAGTCTCTGAGGTCCAGAGTTTGATTCCCAGCACCACAAAATGGGAGAAGGACATGGCAACCCACTCCCAAGGCAATCCCAAAACAATCAGCCATTGAAAACCCTATGAGGTTCACTATGAGTCAGACTTGACTCGATGGCACCTAACAACAACAACAACAGCTATGGATGCTGGGGAAGTTGTTCAAACTTTTCTGGGACCTTTGCTTAGTAATGTCTGTGTGATTTAAGAGCCAGAATCCAGATGAGGGTTGTTCTGAGTCTTGTAACTCATTTCTCTCTGGAAGAGAGTGGTGTTATTCAAAGAGTGGTGTTATTCAAACGTCTCCTGAGAACAGGTTTGGAGTAGGGAAGATGAAAACTGTGAGGATGAGGTAACCAAAGCTATTGGGTGAGGGCAGAGGAGCAGGTGGAGGGGCCAGCATCGCAGAGGGACAATAAGGCAGCTGTCAGTAGAGTTCTCTGGATTGCCAAACGATGTTGCTGTTCTTTGAAAATGCTCTCTGAGCTGGGCGTGGTGACGCATGCCTATAATCCCAGTAGCTTGGGAGGCGGAGCCAGGAGGATCGCAAGTTCGAGACCAGAGGAAGTCTGCATACTTTAGCAAGATCCTGTCTCAAAAAGTAAAGAAAAAAAAAAAAAAGGAAGGCTGGGGATGCAGCTCAGCGGTCCAGCACTGCATAGCATGCAAGCGCAAGGCCCTGAGTTCAACCCCCCAGTACCGCAAAAAAAAAAAAAAAAAGAAAAAGAAAAAGAAAATACTCTCTGGAATATCGCATTCACAATGAGGTTAGCCTAATGAAAGTTCCCGGATATGCCACTGTTGGGACACTTGGGTTAGCTGAAAAGATTAGGAATACTCCTCTCTGTCTTCCTTGCAGCTGATGTGTTTCTGTCCCACCAATCCCTTCCCTCCATAGTCTTATGGGTGAGAGTAATCCTAGGCATTCTGAGAGCTGAGTACTGAATACTAAGTCCGTGGGCTCAAAATTAAGATTAAAGGTGAGCACAGAGGGTCTTTGGGGTGATCAAAGGAGCACGGAGATTTAGAGGCGGAAATGAACCAGTTGTTTCACAGCAGAGACTGTGGCTCAGCTTGGTTAGACCACTTGTTAGCCCACGACACACTTAATTAGGTATCCCACCCTTGTGTGTCTATTCCTGCCTCACGCATGGACCTGGATGTTTCTAAACAAATACCCTCATTCTCCTCAGGAGCACAGCTCAGATTGTAATCATTAATTACTCTTTTCGTTTCTGTAGGACTGTTGTAATCATTTTTTTCTATTTTAACTGATTAATCTTAATGATAGATTTTACAGTCATATTAAACAATAAGGTTTTTAATATGAAAGAAATGTCTTAAATGAGCCCAGCATTTAAATGAATAGCAGTTGTGTAGGATTGCATGTGGTACCATCCAACATAAAATATGTGGATTTAACAATCACGGACCATCTGTTAAATTGGCGTCTTGTTGTACAGGAATGAAATTTCAATTAAGTTTTATTACTGGGAAGTGTAAATGACAGATCCCATATGAAAGTCCATGGCCAGTGAGCTGTCTAAGTAAAGAGTGGCTGTCACACAGCTAATGAGTTGGATCGGGTTCCCTGATGACATGCTTCGTAAATAATGTGCTTGTCCACCAGCTCCTGGACGTGGGTACTGTTTGTAAGGACGAGGGTTGTTTTTGAAGCAATGCCCATCTGGAAGGTAAATTGGAACGGTCAAGCGGCACAGTCCAGAGTCATCTGGCTAATGTGTGATTCACCACGCTAGCTGGAGAGACTGAAATCTGATCTTGCATGCGATAAAAGAATGGCTTGAAAGTGAAGAAATGAAAATCAGATTTCAACAGTCTCTAATGCCTTTTCATTGCCTCCAAGCTGGGCATGGATGGCTCATAGACCAGTTCACAGCCCCCAGGGACTGATGTCACAGCCCAGCAGCAGCTCAGCTATGGCTTTGAGTGACTCCATGGGGAAGAACGTCTAACACTATCACAGGTCCCTGGACGAGGGTCTCGATTGTTAGAGGGAGAACGAATGGGCTTATAGTTTTAGCAGGTGAATGTATTTCCTAACTCATTGGGCAAGGTCCTCATTTTCTGATCTGTCATTGTTATTACTATCTATTAGTGCAGGGGGCAGTTAAGAAAAAAGAAACCATTTCCAGATCCTAATTGCTCAAGCAGTAACTTGGACAGTTGTCAAAAAAAAAAAAAAAAAAAAAAAAAAAAAAAAAAAAAAAAAAAAAAAAAAAAAAAAAAAAAAAAAAAAAAAAAAAAAAAAAAAAAAAAAAAAAAAAAAAAAAAAAAAAAAAAAAAAAAAAAAAAAAAAAAAAAAAAAAAAAAAAAAAAAAAAAAAAAAAAAAAAAAAAAAAAAAAAAAAAAAAAAAAAAAAAAA